>PVKE010052726.1:0-10248 GCA_004027555.1 Craseonycteris thonglongyai
CACATTAGTACAGTATAGTAATGTAGAAAGAGCACAACAAAAATCAAAAAAAGTCACTGAAAGTACTCACAGTGTACTTTTTTCTGTGTCTCTTTCTCTCCACGATCTTCCTACAGGAAGTCACAACCATGTGACAGCCAGGAAATAGCATTAAAATGGCCGCGGCTCCTGTTCGTGAACCGAAGCGGAGTTTGTGAACCGGAGCATATTTTGATGAACTTTTCTGTTCATGAACCGAGTTGTTCGTGAACAGAAGCGTTAGTGAACCGAGGTACCACTGTAATTCAATAATCCCAGTTCTGAATATATATCCAAATAAAATGAAATCAGGATCTCAAAGAGATATCTGCACTCCCATGTTAATTGCATCATTATTCACAGCAGCAAAGATAGGGAAACAACCTAAGTATCATCAACTGATGAATAAATAAAATGTATATATTTATATTCGTATTTTTTTCATCCGATAAACTCTGGTAACCACCACCCTGCTCTCAGTTCCTCTGAGGTAGGCTTTTTTGTATTCCACATATAAATAATATCACACAATATTTTGTCTTCCTCTGACTTACTTCACTTGTATAAATATATTAGTTTGCTATTGCTGTCATAACAAATGATCACCAATTCAGCAGCTTAAAAACAACACAAAAGTACTATTATCTCACATTTCTTTAAGTCACAAGTTTGGATGGGTTTAGCTTATTTCTCTACTCTGGGACTCAAAAGGGCCAAATTAAGACGTTGATCGACTTGGGCTTTTATTTGGGAGCCTGAAGAAAGAATTCACTTTCACACTCATTCAGACTGTTGGCTGAATTCAGATCCATACTACTGTAAGAGGTTTCTATTTCCTTGTGGCTGTCATCCAGGGGTCTTTCTTTCAGAGTCCCCTCATTCCTTGGCTCAAGGACCCCTGTCTACCTTTTCAAAGGCAATAACAATAGCTAGAGCCTTTCTAACATTTTAAATACTTCTGAGTTCCTCTTTTGCCTCATCTCTTCTATGCTAGTCTCTCTGATTCATCTGCCTTCCTCTTCTGCTGCCTTCCCACTGGCATAATCCAGGTAATCTCCCTGTTCTAAGGTCAATGGATCAGTTAACGTAATTGCATCTACAAAATCCCTTCACAGCAGTACCTAGATTAGTGTTTGATTATAACCAGGAATAAAAATCTTGAGGGGACACCTTCAGAATTCTGCCTAAAACACAGTGTCCAACAAGTTCAGAATGAATCAGAATTTCAAACAGTGGAAAACACTTGAAGAGGTATTTGCTTGGAAAAATTCCTCAAATACTCCATTTATAATGATGAGCATATATTCCACACACACACACCATGGCACTTAATCTCTTATTCTTTTGAACAAACTGCCAATTAGAAAATAGAATGATATATATTTTTACAATCTATACAACATAAAAGTTTATCTAAATGAAACATTCTCAAACATTATTTCATTACTCAAGTGGATAACTTTATGGCTAATGATAAATCTTTTCTATTAGGAGTTTCAGTTAAGATTGTTTTTATTTGTATTGTTTTTGTACTTTTAAACAAGTCACGGATTTCTGGGGAGAAGAGGTTGGAACAAAAGAGAGAGAGGATATTCTGTGATTACAAAAGGAGATGTCTTTTCATAGAAAGCAATTATCAGTATAAGTTAAATATCAAATTGCAAAATCAATACTTTTAAGTGTTAGAGAAACAGTTTAATTATAATTCTTCTGGAAATTAATCTTTGAAAAATGTTATAAAAACATGAATTGAGTTATCACTATTAAAAATATGATACAACAATATCACAAAACTAATCAATATTAATTTTATACAATTGCCAAAAACTATTTATTTAAATCATCTTATTAATATATGAACTGAAGTACATTAGCTTACTCCTTTTAAGATTTATGTATCACCAAAGAGAAAAGAAACCATTGTTTTTCAAATATTAATTAAATAAAAATATTTAATAGAATTTAAAAAATCTTTCTATTGATCCAAATTCTACCTTGCAGTGAATTTACTTATCAAAGCATATTTGAAATGATTGAAAATGACCAATCTTGAAGTAATTTTGCATTCTCTCTCTTACTTTTTTTGTTAAACTCTAATTAGGCATAAAAATTGTAATGAAAAATGCTCTTAGTCACTGACCTCCACAAGAGTGGCAATTGTACTGTTTCACAGTCATGTATATTCTGCTGATATATCACACAGCAGAGGGAAATGACTGAGAACACAGGACTCTTGAATCAGACTACTTGGATGTGAATCCAGCTCTGTCACGGCCTGCATGTCTTGAATAAATTATTCAGCCTTTCTGTACCTCAGCTCCCATCTGTAAGATGAGAATAATATAGTACCACATCTCTCCTAGGATTGTTGTAAGAATAAAATAAAATATGAAAATTACATATAAAGTTGTAAAAGGGCTGGGCACTTAGTATGGGCTCAGTCAATGTTAATTATTCTTTTTTTTTTTTTTAAGACTTACTTTATTGTTTTTGACAGGGAATGTGGAGGAGACAGAGAGAAGGGGGAGGGCCCAGAGCAGTCTCCATAGTTATAAGTTATCAGTTTTTGACATGGTTTCATTCCACACAGGTGGGTGGGGGCCACACAGGGTAGGAGCTGGGCTGGGGGCCTCCCACACGGGAAGCACATGCCAGTTTATCATATGGGTCTGCATGGGACTGGGTTGGGATTCAATCCTCGGTCCCCAGGGTTACAAAGTGAGCACTTAACCTGCTGAGCCAACCTGGCTTCCCCTAGTTATTTTTCTTAAAGTGATGTTCATCATTAGGACCCAGACTATGAAAAACAGGGACCTACAGTGTTCAACTCTCTGTGCCTTTAGGACACACAAGTGTACAGACTTGGCCTCAGTTAAACTGTCATTTTGTGATCTCAGTTGATCAACAGAGAGGATAGGGAAGGAAACTGAAGAGACTCTCACGATCAGTTCTGCACTCCTACTAGCCAGCTATGTTTTCATTGCTGTGGAGACATTGTCAGTGTTATGGCCCTCATTCTGGCCACTCATCTAGTTTTTCTTTTTTTTTTTTTAAAGATTTATTTTTATTGTTTTTGACAGAGAGAGAGAGAGAGAGATACAGAGACAGAGAGAAGGGGGAGGGCCCAGAACAGTCTCCATAGTTGTACATCATTGGTTTTTCCACATAGTTTCATTCCACAGGTGGGTGCAGGACTGCACAGGGTGGGAACTGGGCCGGGGTCTCACTCTGGTGAGAACCGAACTGGGGGCACTCCTCAGTTCAGCATATGGGTCCACATGGGCCGGGGCTGGGATTCGATCCTCAGTCCCCGGGGCTGCAAAGTGAGCGCTCAACCCACTGAGCCATCTCGGCTTCCCCTGGTTTTTCATTTTATTCATCAAATACTTAATAAGTACCCATGATGTTACAGGCTTTGTGTGATGGAGATAAACAGATGGATATGAAATGTTCTGTTCTCATGGAATTCGCAGTCTTGCAAGCACACACTGGCAGTCCCACATCGTCCTTACGCCTGACTCACTACTTTGAATTTAATAAGAAACTCACTTTTCTATTCGAAGTAATAAAAACCTGGGAAGAATGTTGAAAATTACATCATGAGGAGGTACCATCAGGGATTTGGGGAATATTAAAATTTCTTAACTATTCTTACCACAATGCCACTTATAATACTTTTATTAAGACAGAAAAATTCAAAAGACAGCTGTGGAGTGAATACACAATGTCTCCATTCTCTACAAGGTGTTTGGTTATAGACAGGAGAGGGAATATAAACTATCTTTCTGCTCCCACATGCCCACAAAGACTCTCCATAACCTCTGATCCTCCCGTCCCTATTCAGCTTTAACCACTACCTCAGCACCAGCTGCTGGTTATCAACTCAGTTATACTATATCCAATTTAGTTTCAGGAGATTTCAGAAGAATCCTTTAAGACTAGCAGTTTAGATACAAAAAGCTCTTAGGATTGGTTTTGTTTTGTTGTTTAACTTTTATTTTTTTCTTTCAAACAGTAACCACCTTCCAGAGTGTAAGAATTAAGAGCATGTGTTGTGTATGTAGGTCCTTTTGAGTCTTGGCTTCTCTCATTCAGTCTATATTTATATTCTGAAGACCTCAGGATTTGAAACAGGGAAGGACAATTTTTTATCTAACACAATCATTTTATTTTTCTAAATATTTGAATAATTTTTCTAAGGCCACATAGGTGGTTAGTTGCAAAGCCAGAAGTGGAACCTAAATCTCATTCCTATTTTAACTTCTTTCCACATTAGCTAATATTCTAATTGGGTGTAATGGGCATTTACTATTGCCAAGGATAGATTCTAAAGTAGTGATTTATTCCATGGCTAATGAGGCATTAATGCCCACAGCTGACAACAAACAGCATGCAAAACATTTGAAAACTGAATTTATCATAATTTACCATCACTTTAATCACATTGAATACTACCTTTGTTTCTGTACTTTATCATGCTTTTCTCTTTGTTAAAGATTTTTTTCTCACTGAATTATATGAGTATAGACAAACTGTATGCATTAATGAAATTATAATCTTGACTTTGGGGTTGAAATAGCTACAAATGATTGAATAAAAAATAAAAGATTCATTAAACATTGCCAAATTCTACCAGTCTATGTTATCCTCCCCCCTACCCCCCAAAAAGAATAGAAACAGTCGCATTATAACAATGTAAAAGTAATGACTACAACGTAAAATGACAACATCTTAATAAACCAGGCTTGACTGAATATTAAAATTTTTCTTTTAGTTTAGGATACAAAACTTCTACACACCTATTTATTAAGAATCTCTTCTTTGATTGAAAATGATACATGTAAGCTTCTCATTTCGCAATAGTTCAATTCCCACAATTAGCTGTAGAAAATGCAACTACATCATTAAAGGATATACTGCAAAATCTTGAAATCAGTGCACACTATATATGGTCCTCACTGTATTTATCATTTCAAAGTACACATGAAAAGACAGTGAATAAAATAAACAGTGGCATTTTTCTGCTTATTTCAAGCATTTTCAAAGTATGCTGTCTGGCTTAGAGTGTTGGATTAGAAGTTCAACATCAATCTGATTTCTGTCTTTGTAAATATTTTTGTATTTTACCAAAAACTTTACAGGGTTTTCACTTAATCATTGAAATTCAGAAATCTTGCTTCATTATTTAGACTCAGCTCTTCGTCAATATTTCTTGGGAGTAAGGGGTTCTGAAGCCTCAAGTCTTTAGCTCAGGGAAATACTTTTTCCTGTAATGATTACTTCTTCTCAATCAACTCATTTTATTTTTATAAGACTTTGTATATTAAATCTTTGTTTCTAATGTTTCTAATATTTACTAAGGTTTTCCAATCCTTGTTCTTGAATCTCCAGTATGTATGGTATAATTTCTCAGTTTGCTTCTGGTTTGTATTGGTAGCTATTCTGCTCTTTACTTTTTCTATTATGGTTTTTTGGTTTTGTTTTGTTGTTTAACTTTTATTTTTTTCTTTCAAACAGTAACCAACTTCCAGAGTGTAAGAATTAAGGGCATGTGTTGTGTATGTAGGTCCTTTTGAGTCTTGGCTTGGAAATTTAATAGTTATTTAACCTTGGGCAAGGTATATTAGCCATGCCTCTTTGCTCAGCCCATAGGGATAATACTAACACATACTTCATAGGTTCATTGTGAGGATTGAATAAATTAATGTAGATGTAGGACCAGAGAACAGTGTACAGGATATAGTAACCTTCTAACAAGATTTCCCTTTTACATAGCAGTATGCTATTTTACAGAGTGAGAAGAAGAAGGAAACTTCTCAATTATCAATGAGAATACTCATTAGAATTTTGTCATTGTCTTCTCATTATTTGCAATATCTATGTTTTATTTGTTTCACTGGGAACATTTGCTCAGATTCCAAGCTTTCCTCTTTTTCTCCCCAAAACTGGTAATACTTAATTACCTTTTCATATTTATAAGTGGAGGTTTAGAGGGCCCATATTAGTGTCTACTATAGCTTCCCTATGGTTAGGCCAATATTTGATGTCATAAAATTACAGTGTTCAGAAAACAGAGAGAAGGCAAAATGTTGATTCCCTTGCAGGTACTGGAAATTAACCTAAAATAAATTGTTTGAAAGAGGAAAAGTAAGAATAAGGTGGGTACGAAAGGATCCAACTGCATTTAGAATGCTGATGGCACCAAATGGAAGGGGCACCAGAGCAAATATTTTGTTTAACATCTCTGCAGAGCTCTGATAAATTCTAGAAACCCTATTGTGTGATTCTCACAGGCACCCTCACTCCTCCAACTGGAAGTTAAATAATGTTATAATTTCCCAAGCCTGGTGTTCCATCAGTTTTCTGTTGAAGATACCTCCCTACTTCTCACTCAGGGTTTCCCTACCTTGCTTATATTGGGCTTTAAAAAAGCCCTTGTAGGTTGAGATCTAAGATGGCAGAGTAGGTAAACACTGTGCCTGCTTCATCCTCTGAACACAATAAAATTACTACTAAATTATAGAACAACCAACCAGGAGAATCATCTGAAGTCCAAGTAAACAGAAATTTTATAACTAAGAAAACAAAGAAAAGGCCATGTCAAGACTGGTAGGAGGGGTGAAGATGCAAATAATGCTAGCCCCAAACCTCCATATGGCAGGTGAGAATCAGAAGGGATATCTCAGCAACAGAGGCTGCCCCCAGAGGAGTGAGGAACTCTAGCTCCATACCAATTCAGAGTTTTGGCAATGGGAAGAGGAGCCCCACACTGACCAGGAGTGATGGAAGGATGCACAAAATAACATGTCCTCTTGAAGCACCTGCACACAGACCCAGTCACTCAAAGGAACTTACTTTGTACTCCAGCAGAGACAGGGTGACTTGGGGGTGTTGGAGGCATATGGTGGCAGACTGAGGTGTGTGCCTTTGGAGTGAGGGCTAGAGGGAAAATCGCCACATTGCCTGTGTTGGGTCCTCCTCACACACAGTCAAATCTGAAACTTATTGGTCTGGTGAGCTCCACTGGCTCCACCCTGGTGAATCACTGGGACCCTGCCTTATGCAACTCCCACAAAGCCAGAAGCACTTTCTCAGGTAAGCTTCCAATCCCATCCACGTTGCAATCTTTACTGAAAAACTGTCAGAGGAGTCCATAGGTCTCAGGTGGACAGCAACTGTTTTCAGTGTGCTCTGAGACTAATGATGAGTAGCTCATGACACAGTGCTGACACCAAACAAGAATTTACAGAAATACCCAGCACAGGTGCCCCATAGGGCATCTAGCATATGAAACTACACAGCAATATTGGAAGATGTAGCTGGTCTACCTAATACATAGACTCAAACACTGAAAGGCAGCCAAAATGAGGAAACAAACAAACACATCCCAAGTGAAAGAATAGCAGAAACCTTCAGAAAAAGATCTAAACAAGATGGAAGCAAACAACCTATCAGAAAAAGAACTCAAGACAATGCTTATAAGGATGCTCAAGGAACTTGGTGAAAATTTCAACAAAGAGATAGCAATGTATAAAAAATGTAATGGAAATCATAAAAAATGAACAGGGCAGAAATAAATTCTGCAATAACTGCAATGAAAAATGAAATAGTAGGAATCACCAGACTAGATAAAGCAGAGTCTACATCAGTGATTTGGAAGGTAGCAGGAAACACCCAATCAGAACAACAAAAAGGAAAAAAGAATCCTCCCAAATGAGGGTAGTTTAAGACTCCACTGGGACAACATCAAGCATAACAACATTTTCATCATAGGGGTACCAGAAAGAGAAGACAGAGAGCAAGAAATTGAAAATCTATTTGAAGAAATAATGAATGAAAACTTCCATAACCTGGCAGAGGAAATAAACATACAAGCCCACGAGCAAGACAGAGTCACAAACAAGATGTATATATTGAAACAGGCCCACACCAAGACACATCACAGCAAAAGTTAAAGACAGATTGAGAGTCCTAAAAGCAGCAAGAGAAAAGCAACTATAACTTGTAAGGGAACACCCATAAGACTATCAGCTGATTTCTCAACAGAAACATTGCAAGCTATAAGAAATTTACAGAAAATATTCAATGTTATGGAATCCAAGGATCTACAACCAAGATTACTATATCCAGCAAGGCTATTATTTAAAATTGAAGGACAGATAAAGAGCTTCCCAGACAAGAAAAAGCAAAAGGAGCTCATCACCATCAAACCAGTATTACAAGGAATGTTAGAGGGATTTTTTTAAGATTGGGGAAAAAGCAAAATTATGAATAATAAAATGATAATAACTACATATTTACCAAAAGTTACTTTTGATTTAAACAGATTAAAAGCTCCAATCAGAAGACATGGAGGGTATTATACTGAGAAGACCGTCATACAGGGAAAGACAGATGCAAGTTCATTTTGTTTATAGGTGGAAATTAAAGAAGAAAATATACAAACAAAACAAACAAATTCATAGATACAGAAAATATATGGATGGTTGCCAGATAAGATGAGGGTTGGGGGAATGGATGAAATAAGTGGAAAAGATTAAGAAGTAGAAATTGTTACAAAGTAGTTATGGGGATGTAGGAAATAGCATAAGGAATATAATCAATAATATTTCAATAACTATGAATGGTGACAGATGGGTACCAGATCTGTTAGGGTGATGAGGGAAGGGCAGGAGGGTTGGGTGGAAAAGGAGAAGAAATTAAGAAGTACAAATCTATAGTTACAAAATTGTCATGGGGATGTAAAGTACAGCATAGTGAATATACTCAATAATGTTGTAATAACTATGTATGGTGTCAAATGGGTTCCAGATGTAACAGAATGATGACTTTGTCAGTTATTGTGATTGTCAGCTCCTCAGTAAACCCAATACACCCACTTCATATTTGAAAAATAAACTCCTGAAAGTATCTGCTTTACTGATGTCATGCTTCTGTATTTTCCAGTACTGCTACAGATTGTCTTTTGCTCATTTGGTGCTTCTTCAGTCAGTTCCATAGGGTTAGAGTATGAAGGGAAAGAAATGCATATGGGTTGGTTTCATTTCCCTTCCTGAAGCTGAAAATCCTATCTTAGGTTTTAAAAATAATTGAGATGTTCCATTTTTCTACAGCAGCAAAGTTAGCAGAGGAACAGAATCCATAGAGTATATAAATATTAAGTTGCTTATTTAGTTAAACTGATGCAAAGTAAATAGCTATCAACATGATTAAAAATATTGGCAATCTGAATTTAATTAATTTGAGGGCTGTGTTATTTTATTATTTCCTCCAGCCTCTTGACCACTTATTTAGTAAGATTTACTTTTAGTTCATGGTCAAGAGTAGTGATGTGAAAAATTCACAAGTGAAAACCAGCCTGAATCATCTGTATTGGCATATATGCCCATAATGTAACTGTGTGGATTGCATTTGGCCTTCCTAATTATATAATCTTTGGGTTAATATGAAAATAACCCTGTGCCTATAACCAGAATATCTAGGAGGGAATATCCAGAGAAAGGAAAAGTCATGACAACCAGGGATTCAAATAGACAAATATGGGGATCACAAACTGTACATAAAACCAAAGGGACCAAAGACAGGGACAAGATTTCAGTTATTGTTTAAATAAAACCAGTTCTATCTGTATCATTAATGGAAAGCATTTGGTACAAAGGAAAGATTGATTTACTGTTAACATAAATAATGGCAATTTATACCTGTTAGATTAGCACCTTTAAAACACACATACAATTGCAATTTATTGTATCTTATTCCTTCCAGTGTATGAAATGGACTGGGGAAAAAAGAAAACAATCACAGAGAAAGAGGATAGACTGGCTTATTCAGGTGTGGACGTCCTGTCAAAATTGCAGCTGGGATGGTGAAAAGGAGAGCATTCAGCTTTGTGCAATGAAGGACACTACAGACTGCCCCTGAATGTCTGTGAGGTCAAATGCTGTGCATCCCAATCTACTTCCTTAAATTAATAGCCAGGTGTTATGCTAGTTATGTACCTTAATCATTAATTATGACTGTGACAACAGGAGGGGGAAAAAAGTCCTAGGACACATGAGCTGAGGTGATAAAGGGAAAGCATCAATCATGCATGACAGGAAAGCCAAAGATACCCTTCCTGACTGGGATGCTTTCTTTTGCAACTCTGCAGAGTCTTTCACATCAGACTTCCAACTTCAGGGAAATTATTTCTCATATCTGTGTGTGTGTGTGTGTGTGTGTGTGTGTGTG
>PVKE010052727.1:0-10193 GCA_004027555.1 Craseonycteris thonglongyai
GGGGAGTGGGCACCAGATATATGGGGTTGGAGGGGGACCTGATTCTGGGAGCTGGGCACATAATGCGATGCATGGGTGATGTGATATGGAGTTGTACATCGGGAAACTATCTAATTGTTACCAACCAATGTCACCCCATTAAATTTAACAATAAAATATAATAATATTAACAATAAAAAAAACAAAAAACCCAAGGTCAGGGATTCCACTGATTCTGCATTATGGTGAATTATATAATTATTTCATTATATATTACAATATAATAATAATAGAAACAAAGTGCAGAATAAATGTAATGCACTTCAATCATCCCGAAAACATCCCTCCCATCCCCGTTCGTGAAAAAATTCTTTCATGAAACCAGTCCCTAGTGCCAAAAAGGTTGGGGACCACTGTCCTAGAAGACTTTTACATGGTAGAATGGCAGGATGGAAGTGATGAGATGTGAAAATTTTCAAAAGCAGAAAACAAGCCTTTTTGGTTAACCTGAAGAATATATTAATTGGAAAAGTGCAGCTCAAATTTGCATTTAAAACCCCTATCACACTATGTATTTGCTTATTTCCTGTATGGTCGCAGCAATACCTAATAGCTAGCTTATAGCACCAGTCACAGGTAAAGTTCAGTCTCTTCATAATTACCTCCCAACTATACCTCCAGGTGCTAATTAATTTCCAGTGAACATTCCACTGTTACATTTTTAAAAGACATTACTAAAAGAAAACAAAATTCACATTATTTTCACATATGAGTACATCTGAATATTTACGTTCAGCATGGCTATAATAAAAAATGAGTTTGTTTGTTTGTTTGTTTGGCTTATATAACCTGTAAGATAGAAAGTACATTGTGTTTTCTAAACACATGGCATGATGATGATAACAAAGAACCATACTGTACTGATGGGCTGAGTGCCTAACCAAATGAGGCCACAGTCTTCACTATCCTGTCCACCTGTGGAGCTTCCCTGGACATGCAAACTGCACTGAGAAGGCTCCTTTGGATGCTGGAGGCTAGCTTAATAAAGTTAGTAAATAATTATGTTAATGTGCTCATTAAAGAGTTTGGAAATGAGAATAACAGGATACAGAGAAGTAAGAGAGGTTAGGACAGGTGTTACTTAGGAAGCCAGGAAAGAAAAGAAGTCACACCATATTTACCAAAAATGCCACGTATGCCAGTCCTGTGTTAATGTATTTACTTCTCATGATATCCCTGTAACATAAAGATTACCCACTCATGTCAATGAAGACAATGGGCTCAAAGGCACTTGTTACAGAGGACCAATCACACTTATTTCCAGGCACTGACTGGTTGGTCATCCAGCTAATCTGTCTAAAATTCAAAGCCCTTGGCCTCACACTGCTTCCTGGGCTGATTTTTCCTATATTTGTCACCGGAGAAGCACTTCTTCATCTTTAACATGCAGCCTGCCACTTGTGGGTCTCATTAATGTGGATTCTGACTCCATGGGACCTGGGTGGAACTGATTCTGTACTTCTAACAAGTGCTCGATTATAAAGGGAATGAAGAGAGGATGAAGGTCCCAGGAGAGATAAGTGTGGTCTTTTATGAGGATTTAGAGCAACAATACAGCTGAATATTAAAATAAGTCTGGGAGCTTAGCACAGAACCAGAAATGAGAGCATGTGCAGATGCTCATACATGGCACATACCAACCATATAAGAGAAAGAAACAAACTTAAATAACATACTGCATGACCCCATTAATGAATCCAATCAGCTCACTTGAGCAAACTCTCCATCAGTCTGTGTCTCCACACTGTTACAGAGAGCCAAGCGGGGAGCTCAGGGAAGCTCTGCTACCCAGTTAGGGACAGAGGCTAGAGCTCTCTCTGATCGGTATTCAACTCAAATGGTGGGGCCTGTCCTGGCATACTTACAGGTTTTTTCCAGTTTATCTGGGAGCTGCTTTGATTTTACATTCAGGTAAGCAAAGAGTTCTTCTTTTACAGAAAGTAAAATATACTGAGCACTAATGAACTCCCAGTGGCCATGTAGGTTACTAATTCTATAGGGCAAAAATCACAAGACACCATAGGTTAGGCATTCCAGTCATACTGGGAGCTGATTGGTCTGACTGAAATGAGGTGAGGTGAGGTGAGGATAATGAATCATTTCTTCAGATCTTGAGGACAGCTCTGAGGTGTGTTCTAGTGCCCCTCTGTCCAGTCACATGGAAAGTAGCCAGGGGATCAGTACATTCCAGAGCTCAGGAGCTGAACCATTATTTAGGTCAAATCTTTAGTCTGTCAGAGGTACAGATCTGTGACCATTGGTCAGGTCCACGCTACTGTCTTCTGCTGCATTAGGGTTGCTGGTTATTTTGGGGAAAAGGCTGGTCTCTGAGGGACATATGAGGGCTGGCCAGAAAAAAATCCCACCATAAATGCTTCTATTTTTCATATGACATGACTGGATACTTTCTGGACACTGCTCAAGTGGAAGAACAAAAACACAGTTGAAACATGACGTCCTCGGCATAAGGCCTTTTCTGAATTAGTCTTTGCTGCTTGGTCCTGAGCTCCAGACTCCTCTCATTTCTTGTCTTCATATTTTGTTTGCATGTGCCATTGGTGTACTTAAGTGCTTGAATGCACAGGTGACCATCATTCTTCCTGCCTTAGTCCACAAAAACTAAACTCACCCTGACATATTCACCTTCTGGTCCACTTTGTTTTTGGAGTTTCTTTGTCTCGTGTCCTAGTACCTAAGGCAACAAATTTTGATTCAACTGACAACAAATCATATTCCAGAACCAAAATGCTAAATGTAAATTCTGCTCATGTTCTTTTATTTCATTTTAAACAATTTTTAAATCTATGAATTCATTAACAGTGCATGACTCATACAAGATAACAGCGTTTGCTGTTCCTAGACATACTTGAACTTTCATCATTACCTATTTTATAAAACAACCCTGAAAAAATAAAATTACTAATCTTCCTCCATACAAATTCTGAACTAATAAATTACTTTCTTTAAAGAATATTGTTTTACAATGCAAACCTAGTTTATTGAATAAATATCTAGTCCTATTCCATAGGCGCAAGAGACAATAAGAAACAGAAACTCAGAAAAAAAACTTCATGAACAATTAGATGAATGACAGTGCTTAAATAACAGTTATACCAAGCTTCCAGTCACCAAGTCCTCTGGGTTCTACTCCATCAATACCTTTCAAACCCATCAACCTCTCACCACCCTAACTTAAGGTGACCAGACGTCCCGCTTTTGGCGAGACAGTCCCAATTTTTAACAATCTGTCCTGCGTCCTGCGGCGTTTTAAAAAATCCCGATTTTTGGAAAGGATGCACGACAAGCTAGGGAACGGCAGGAGATAGACTAAATTTTTAATCAAGAACCCCCTCCCCACCGGCCAATGGTGTCCTGCTTTACCAATGTTAAAATCTGGTCACCTTACGTAACTACCATCGCCTCTTGTTTAGACATCTTCAAAATCTACTGAGTGGTTTTCCACACTACATACACCTCCCAAAGGGACTTCACCTTGGGGTTGCACCATCAACCTGACTGTAGTTTCCCAGCTTAAAACCTTTAATGGCTTCTCATTACTCTCAGAAAAAAAGACCCCAAAATCCTTCAGACTACCAGGCCCAGCGTTGCCTTTGTCTGGTGGCAGCTCCACAGCGTTTCCGCCAGCCTGCCTCCCCTCCTTCCCACATGCCTGCTACTGAACCAGCTCTCCCTCCTCTAATTCAGACATATTCTCTTCAAACTTGCACTCAGGAATCCTTTCCGGAGGTGATCCTTCCCTAACACACCAGGCCACATTGGTTCCTTTGTTTTGTGCTCTTTTTGCACCATTTTCTTTCCTTCGGTGTCCTCAGCTGTCATTACACATTCATTTATATCATCAGATTAAAGTGTCTAACACATTGCCTGGCAAACAGATCACTCAATAAGTGACTACTTATTATGATTCATTTATGATCGCTCATAAATCTGGGCTGCCGTACTGACAAAAGAAGCTGTTTTTTTAGAATTGTGAAGGTAAGATCCTATTTAATTCCCAATTAGAGCTAGTATGTGTGATCCCATTAACCCATTTCCCACTTAGAAAAAAAAAAAAGTGCAGCTCACTGCCACATTCATTTAATTTTCATAAACATGCTCTTTGAGACTGAAGCAACTCTGAACTGATTTTCAAGGTGACAATAACATATCAAAACCATTCTTGGAGTTATTTCCAAACAGAGCTTGTCTCTAATCCTAATCTAGCAGAAACATATGTGATCAGTATTTAATAATTTTATTCACACATAGGAATTCAGCAATCAAGAGTTACTATATTTTTTAAGTGGAAATACCACTACAAAATCAAAATGCTATGAATAGAATGATGTCATTTGTTTCCAAAGATTATCTATATACTCAACAATGAGAAAATAATAACAAAAGCCAGATATTTCATGGCAAACTTTGGGGGTAAGGTTAGGCCTGTAATCCACAAATTATCTTGGGGTAAACAGTGCAGCTGCAAGTGCCACTGGTGAGTATTCTTGGGGCAAACAGGAAATGGGTTAAGTGATTTCATGGTTACACAAAGGCAGGAAATAAGACAATATTGGAGAAAAATTACCAATTCTGTCTATTACATCGATGCCAAATTCTAATGCATATTTAAGAATCTATGGCATCAATATAAAATCCAGTTGTATCACTGGAGAAAAACAGTTTGGTCTTTCATTTTCCCAATATTTTTACATAAATATAATAAAACCTTGATTACAACACTTTCTATATGCAATCTAAGCAAATCAAACAAATTGTACTTCTGAAAAATCAAGAAATGCTCTTAATAACTCACTCAGGTCATTAAAAAGTTCCTCACATCACACCATGTACTTTTCTTAGACTCATGTATTATGCTTCTTGGAAAATGTTCATCCAGATTTAGAATTTCTCTAACTGGTCCAATCCCTCAGTTACCGTACATCCTGATAATTTTTCCAGTTAGTTCCAACTCTAAAAGTCCACATATGTACCGTATCCTATGGCTATCTTATAAGCAGGGCAGTAGCTATCACTGTAATACCACATTGCTAGCAATTTTTTGATGAGTAAATAAGACATGATTTCTGTAAAAAATGATGCCAAGCCTGCTGAAATAGGACAATGTGGAAAATCATTATCAAACAACAACATCAACAGCTTCATTCAAACATTCATTTATCATTTAACAAGTATTTACTAAGGGTATAATACATGCTAGGAAATGTTCTCAGTGCTTGAGATAAATCACTGAATATATCAAAGATCCCTGATCTCATTATTAGGCTTACATTCTGGCAGCAGAATAAAGACAATAAACAAAAACAATAAACTTGTAAATTATGTTAAAGGTGAAAAGTTCTATGAAAAATAAAAGAACCTGGAGGAGCCGTATGAGGAGAATCAGACACGCCGCTGTGGTGGAGAATAGTCAGGCTTCATGGAGGGATAACTACTGATCAAAGGCCTGGAGCAGGGAAGGAGATTAGTCACATGACTGTCTGCAGGCAGAGAAGTCCAAGCAGAAGGAAGGCTTTTGCAAGCCCCTAAAGCAGGAGAGCACCCTGCCTGTTAGAGAAAGGGGAGGACATCAGTGCAGCTGGAGCAAGGCAGCTGCGGGAGAACAGTGGTAGAGTGGGTCAGAGATCATGGTGGGGCCAGGCCACAGGAGGCCTGAGCCCAGGAAAGATCTTGGCTTTCACTGAGGGAATGGGCAGCCATTGTCCGTGTGTAATGGCAGCCTGCAGGGAGGCTAGGAAGAAGAAGGGAGGCCTTGTGGGGGTGACTGTAACCACTCAGGGAACATGACAGTGACTCAGACCAGGGAGGTGGCAGTAGAGGTGGATAGAAGTGATCAAATTCTGGGTATATTGAATACCTCCTGTGTTGCAGGAACTGAGATAAGTAGTTGCAAGTTTATCTTACTTATTCCATAGTTACTTCTAACATTTTGGTGTATGGTCAAATAAAATGTTGTCTATATTACTTGTTATGCTTATGGCAAATATGTAGTTATCAGAGAAAATTAGTTGAGACAATTCCAAAAACAAGAAGCTCATATTTTGAGTCTTTCAGGGAGTTTGTATCTATTCGTTTAAAAAACAACACAGTTCTCTGTTTACACATTAGTACAGGACCATTAAAACGACCATGCAAAGCAATCTTGGGAAAATTGTTTATGACTGTTCTGTGACCTTTAAAACTTTTTGTCCAAACATTAAAAACTTTACTTAGTATCAGTTATAAAAGCACAGAGGAAAAAAAAAAATAGTAGAATTAGTACTTGTTTAGTACACTATAATTTAAAACATTAGAAATACTGAAAATTAAAGAATTGTATTTTTTTTTATAAAACACTTATCAAGAGTATTCTGAACAGGGGGATGCTGGGATAGCTCAGCAGGTTGGCAAAGGTTCTTGCTGCCCATGTGGGAGGTCCCCAATTTGGTTTCTGCCCTGTGTGGCCCAATATCTACCGTGTGGAATGAAACTATGTCACAACAGGTGATGTGCAACTATGAAGACTGCTCTGGACCCTCCCTCTCTCTCTTTCCTTCTCCCAAACAATAAAATAAATCTTAAAAAAAAAAAAAGAGTAGTGTGAACAGGGCTCACCCGCCTCCTCCTCGTTCTATAACTTTCTGTGTGGACAGACCATCTCTTCTACGCCTTGAAGAATTTTCACACTACTACATTTGGATCATTTTACACCATGTTCAATGGTATGAAATACCTCCAAGTTCTTTTCATATGACTTGCTCTTGCCATTGTCACTTCCTTTGCAGCATCTTCATCCTTTGTGTCATTTTTGCATTTATGTCAATGAGCTCACTTCACTCAGTTTCTTCAGCTGCACATCCAGTCGCTGAAGAGGCAGCAGGGTCCACACTTCCAAATGTAGATTTTGCTTCTACAACTCTGCTTATGTTCAACTGGAAATGCATTTCCAGCTTCATCACTTCTTGTTTCTTTGCTGTACTCCATCTTTGCTAGCCAATTCCCATTTATCTGTTTTTGTAAAATGCCTTGATCATGGGGGACAAGTAGGAAACACAACTGCACACTTAGTGTTTGTGTGTGGATGAAGAACAGATGTGCAGTACCCAATCACCACAGACTGAAAGGAGTACTGCACTCAGTCACTGATCATAAGCTTCAAGTATTGGACAGTGATTTGCAGACTGCAGAGCTGACAATGACATCTGTACTTCATGCAATCACAGCTAGCATGTCAGTAAATGCAATGTGAACCGTTATGTTGGGGCACTTACACTACCTTACTAACCATGTTAATGGAAACAACATGTCATAATCATGCAAAGTACAGATGGCCCATGTCTACTGAGAAACTACTAAAGACATAGCAATTTGAACATAATACATTCTGAAGGCAGAGTGATAGGATTTGTAAACAATTCATATGAAAAAAAGTTTTGTTTAATGAATTGCATTTGTGAAACTGGAAAAATTTAAAACTGTCCCACTAGAAAGAAACCTTATAAATTAATAAACCCTAAAAATTAATTAAAGCCTTCAACCACAACTTTAATCTTTATACACACACACACACACACACATCAAAACTCACATGGAAAAGACACTCTATGACTGTGTTCTCTGTGGGAAAACCTTTGGCTATCACCCATCCCTTAAAGTACATGAGCAAATTCATGCTGGCAAAATAAACAAGAGGATGTCTTTTCTGTGGAAGTCTTAAATATATATTCTGTCATTAGACAACACAAAATACTTCACACTAGAGAGAGACTATACAGCTGTCTCCCTTTTCTGTGGTTTCACTTTCCAGGGTTTTAGTTATCTGCAGTCAACCAAGGTCTGAAACTATTAAAGGGAAGATTCCATTAAGTTTTAAATTACATACCATTCTGATTAGGGAGATTCAATCTTGAACCATCCTGCTCTGTCCCACCAGGGATGATTCACATCCCTGGTGATGTGAATCATCCCTTTGTTCAGTGCCTCCATGCTATAGATGCTCCCCACCCATTAGCCTATAGGAGCCATCTAGGTGATCAGATCAACTGTCACAACATCACACTGCTTGTGTTTAAGTCACCCTGATTTTACTTGATAATCGTCTCAAAGTACAAGAGTGTTGGTATTGGCCATTCAGATATTCCAATAAGAAGCAGGAAAGTCTGCCTTTAAGTGAAAAAATACTTGTATGTATTATAGAAGAAAACATGTCAAAACAAGGCTCAGTACTATCTAGGTTTCAGGCACTTACTTGGGTCTTTAATCATGTCCCCTGAGGATAAGGTGGGGATGACTCTAAATGCAATGGGTATGGAAGACCAACCAGCTAGAGCACACACATAGAGAGAGACATGCAAGGTTCCTCACATGGGGAGAAACTACATGAATATAATAATTATAGGAAATATTTTAGCCAGAAGGCTCATGTTTATTCACACAAAAAAATTCTAGGGAAGCTGGGATGGCTCAGCGGGTTAAGGGCTCGCTTTGCAGCGCTGGGGACTGAGGATCGAATCCTGGCCCTGGCCCATGCGGACCCATATACTGAACTGGGGTGTGTCCCCAGTTCAGTTCTTGCCAGGGCCTATGTGGGACACTCCCGGCATCCCCAGTTCCTGCCCTGCGTAGCCCCGTGCCCACCTGTGGAGTGAAACTATATGGAAAACTAATGCTGTCAACTATGGAGACTACTCTGGGCCCTCTTTCTTCTCTCTCTGTCTCTCTCTCTCTCTGTCTGTCTCTCTCTCTCTCTCTCTCTCTCTTAAAAACTCAATAAAAAAATCTTTAAAAAAATCATATGGTGAAAAAACTATGCCTGTATTCAGTGTAAACAGGTTTGCACTGATAAATTAAAAATATGAGTGAATTTGCCTTGGAAGCAGACCCAGCTCTGGACCCAATGGGGAGCCTCAGGGGAATCCAGCCTTGGTGTGCACAAGAAAAGTACAAGTAGTTATGATTCTTCAGATAGGAAGGAAGACAAGAAAGTCTTTACCAGGAGGTAGAGCCCTCATGGAGAACACCAGATAAGGCCTGCTAGGAAAGCATTTCAACGAAGAAAGCATTCAAAATCCATTACTCATAGAGCAACACTATCAAAACAATGTAAGATAAAGACATAGTGTTCTAAGAAATACTGAATGCAGAATTGGGTAACAAGTAATAACACATATGCTCTTTACTAAATTTGTGCTTGTGAATATGTATGCAATAAATGTTGTTGAAAATCTAAAATGTTGCTATTTGTCTTGACAGAACCATGAAAATTGTGCTGAATAAAAATAAGCCATTATTTTCATTAATAATCCCTAATTGTTAGATAACTCTCCCATTTATATAGCACTGAACATAACCACAAACATTTAGGATAATCAGAAAATAACTGAATGCAAACAAAAATGTAGAATACAAAATAATGCATCTTAACTATTAGGTAAGCATTAAAATACATAAGAACATGACATGAATGAATTGAAACAGGTAAATACGTGTACATAATTTATTTTTAAATGGATTCCTATACCATATCATTCACACACACAGAAAGAATTCTAAGATTTAAATATTTAAATTGTGAAAGGCAAACTTTAACTTTTATTTTAAAAAATGGGTGAATATCGCTGTGAGTTTTAATAAAGATTTCTCAAGTAAGGCACAAAGAACACAAAAGAAAAGATTGATAAATTCAATTTCATTAAAATTAAGAATCTGTTTATAAAAGGCATCACAAAGTAAAGTGACAAACCAAAAACTATAAGAAGATACTTGGAATTCATAAATACATTTTAAAAATTTATGAAATCATCAAGAGAAAAACAGAAAAATAGCCAAAAGACATGAACAGCATTTCATAGTAGGAGAAACACAAATGCTGTATTATGTGAAAAGAGGTTTAACTTTATTATTAATTTGAGAAATATAGACTAAGAAAAATAAAATCCATTTTATATTCTCCAAACTGACCGCCCCCCCCCCAAAAAAAAGAAGAATGATAATACCAAGTGTTGGCAACATGTAGATACATGTGAGAGAAAATTGTTAAAAACAATTTTAGGAAACAATTGACACTGAAGGTCAAAACATACATGTCCTGCAACATGGTGGCTCCATTCTTAAATAAATCCATTCGAGAAAACGTTGTTTATTTGTATGAGAAAGTG
>PVKE010052728.1:0-10277 GCA_004027555.1 Craseonycteris thonglongyai
TCTGAGAGAGGTTATTATGCTGCAATTATGACCAAACACCTTGATCAGAAATATGAATAGACATTTACAAATTGCTTATAAATTTGGAAATATAGCTTAATGGAAAACTTACAAAAGTTTTATAAAACATTATTAGAGAATACGTCATTTAGAGAAATTAAGACATTTTATTTTAATTACTATAATACTCTATCGTTTTGACTAGAAAATTGTATGGTTAAATTTAATCCATCAACTTGGCTAGGCAAGAGTACCCAGGTTTTGGTCAAACATTAGCGTAGATGTTGCTATGAAGGTATTTTTTTGGATATAATTAACATTGAAATCAGTAGACTAAGTAAAGCAGATTGCCCTATAATGTGGGCAGGCCCCATTCAATCTTTTGAGGCTTAAGAGAGAGACCCCCACGAGGAAGGTATTCTAACTCCAGATTGCCTTCAGACTCAAGACAACAGCATCAGCACTTCCCTGGGTCTCCAGGCTGCTGTCCTGCCCTGTAGGTTTTGTACTTGAGAGTCCTCATAAGAACATCATCCAAGTCCTTAAAATAAATCTACCCTTTATATATATACACACACACACACACATAAAAATATGGTGAATATTTAAATTAAAAAATGTATTACTGTAAAAGGCACATTGCCATTAATCCTACTCAAAGTACTCCCCCTCACTTCAAGCACCATTCTTGCCACCTTCTGAAACAGTTCTGGAATCCCTTTTCATGAGTGTCTTTGGTTGTGCTGTCGTGGCTGCCTCAATGTCCTGAATCACTTCTGAATGTTTACCTTTCATGGTCATTTTGATTTGGGGAAGAACCAGTAGTTGCACAGTACCAGATACAGTAAATAATGTGAATGAGGACACACTGTAATGTTTTTATTTGACAGAAATTGCAATACCAAAAGTGACTTGTGACCTGAGTCAATTCAGGACATTGAGGTAGCCATGACAGTGCAACTAAAGACACTCATGAAAGCAGATTTCCAGAACTGCTCCAGAAAGTGGCAAGAACAATGGAATGAGTGTGTTCAACGTGAGGGGAAATATTTTGATGGGGATTAATGACAATGTATCTATAACTGTGATCATTTTTTAATTTTATTTTTTAGGTATATTTTTTAAAAGATTTATTTTATTGTTTTTGACAGCGAGAGGCAGAGACAGAGAAAGACAGAGAGAAAGGGGAGGGCCCAGAGCAGTCTCCATAGTTGTATGTCATCAGTTTTCAACATGGTTTCATTCCACACAGGTGGGTGGGGGCCATGCAAGGCTCCCAGGAACTGGGCTGGGGGCCTCCTGCATTGGAGGCACACCCCCTCGAGCCAGGGGTCGAACCGGGGGAGCAAGAACAGAAGTGGAGGCATCTCGCATGGGAAGCACACCCCAGTTCAGCATATGAGTCCACACAGGTCAGGGCTGGGATTCGATCCGTGGTTCTCGGTGCTACAAAGTGAGTGCTCAGCTCGTTGAACCATCACGGCTTCCCAATTTTTTTTTAATTTAAAAACTCAACATATTTTTTTAAAGATTCATTTAGTTTTTTAAGAGAAGGGGAAGAGTGGTAAGCCCAGAGCAGTCTCCATAGTTGTACATCATTAGTTCTGACATAATTTCATTCAACACAGGAGGATGTGAGGCCATGAAGAGCAGGAACCAAACCAGGGGCCTCTCGCATGAGAGCAGATAACCTTGGCAGCCATTCCAGTGGTTACCAGTTGAGCCATAGTTCAGCATATGGATTTACACCGTCCAGGACTGGGAATTGAACCCTGGACCTCACGGTCACAGGCAAGCACTCAACCTGCTGCGCTATCGCAGCACGCACACACACACACACACACACACACACACACACACACACACACACACACACACACACACACACACACACACACACACACACACACACACACACACACACACACACACACATTTTCTCTCTCTCTCTATTGGTTCTGTTTCTAAGAAAACTTTGCTACAATGACCAAGACAATCTTTGCAGCTCAGTTGAATAGCATATTTCTTACACAATTCCAAATATTCTGTAGAGTTTTTAAAATGTAATATTAAAGTACATGTCTGTAACTGAAAATTCTTCTTTTAGCCCATACTTAATGATTTACAACTTTAAGTATGCATAAGCAACAGTAAAGACATTTATGCGTGAAAAGGTGCAAGTTCCACTCCCTGATCTACTGGGGTATTGGTGGATGAAGCTCATCTATACTGTATTATTTTCTAAAAATTCAAGTGTTTGTCATGTTTGATATCCTCTGACACATGGATTCAGGGATTTAAAACACATACACAGATTCCATCCATCCACACACGTCTACCCATAACACAGCACTGTGTGTGTATATATATATATAAATTGAGAACATATGAAATTAGAAATAATATATTAAGAATGGTAAAAATAGCAAGTTGATTATGAGCTCTGCTCTCCCAGGGCACTGCTTTTCTGATGTCCATACAAACCTGATGGCAGCTATAAATGATTGCCAACGTAGACGCTTCTAATGGGGCAACCTGTTGTCTGATGGCTGTGTCTGTGGCGGGTGGCTCTCCTTTCCATCCCACACTACTTTTATTTCCCCATATTTGTAGTTTATGTTACTTTTTTCCTAATAATAAATTAATTACATAATAATTATGAATAATTATTGGAAGTATAAAGTTGAAAACAGATTACCTGTACTCTTTTGACATTTCAGAAGTGGATGCCTAGTCTCTTCCATTTGCCCTCCAGATTTATATTTATTATACTATTTTGGGTAGCTAGTTCATTCTTTTTTTTTTTTTTAGTAAATATTTTACCTAATTAACATTTTATGTTGTCATTAAATACAATGCCAACATTATTTTAATATTTTATAGTTTTTTATAATTATGCTTATAACTTATTTACCAAGAATCTTTTGAGATTGTTTCTAATATTTACTTTTATAAATAAAAATCTGATAAATGTTATTACATATAAAAATCACATATACACAACTATGTCTGATTTTTTCATTAGGAAAAATTGTAAGAAAAAATTACCAGGTAAAATGAGAATATTATTAAAGCTCTTAACATATATTTCTCAATGGCTCAACATTCATACAATAATCACTCTCACAAGGAGGGCATGAGTGTAACTATTTCACATTATCTTTAGCCATAATTACAATGATAAGTTTAAGTATTTTAACCTGTCCTATATTAAAATAATTTTATTGTTGTCTTCACTTAATCTCTCTCAAATTACAAATGATGTTGACTATTCTGGGAATTGTCAGTTCAAGTTCTTTTTATTGGTTTATTAATAAGTGCTTTGCCATCTATTTTAAGATTCCTTTATATGTGGCACTTACCCAGTGTTTGTGGACCATATGTTTCTAGTTTTTTTTTTAATTGTCTTATAACTTATTTATGGTATATTTTACACCTAAATGATTTTATTTTTGTAGTTCTGAGTTTAATGATGTATACATGTATAAGTTCTATCGTTCTATGTAAGCTTAGAAAAATTTTGAGCAATATAAGATCAACGAAAAGTCACCTTTATTTTCCTCTAGATTGTATGATTACTTTTTCCTTTTTTCTTTATTTGTTTAAATAACCCAGAATTTATTCTGTGTGTTATATTAGTTGTAAACTAGCTACCTTGAGTTTTAAATACTCAATTTATGAAATAATTATTTAAGTTTCTAGATTCCTTTAATCATATACATTTATACAGGTATGTTTATACATAGAAAGTGGTTGATCAAATTGTCAACTTTTGTTCAAGTAGTAAATTTTAGAAAATGGTCTAGACTTATACATTTAAAAATAGTTTAGAGAAAACTTATCGTCTAATTTTTCTTTTTTTTAATAAAATATTCTCAATTTTCTTCAAAATCTAAGTACACTTTTAATTTTTCTGTAATATTTTATATTAATTTTGTCTCTTTTTACCATTATGCCTTGAACCATTTATTTTTAAAACCTTTCTAAGAAACTTAGCCATTTAATGAGATCATTTAAAATTTATTGTCATCTCTGATATGCTTGAATTCTGGCATTAAGTTATAAGCAATTATTCTAGTTCTGTATTGTTATTTGTTTGTTTAACTTTGCTGCTTATTGCTCTGTTTTCTAACTTGCTAGACTATATGTTTCTTATTATTTTAGGTAGATAATATATTTATTATTTTCCATAATGAAGTATAAAAAGTGTACTGAATATTTTCCAAGCTTTCTACATTTAATCTACTGTAACATGCTCAAGTTATTACTACATGGTTATTAATTTAGTGATCTAGTTTTCTTTTTTAAATAACTTTTGAAATATTCACAAGCAAACACCAATAAATACCCCAATAAAAATACACACATCCTGCAGAAACAGACAACTCATAAAAGAAAATAAACTGTTAATAATGTATTATACAAAAATGTCAGTTTCACAATTACAAATTCCATGTTTAAGTAATAGCATATCAATGTTGTCTATTAATTGAAAATTTATGCTTTTAACGGAATCTTCAAAAAAGATAAAGGAGAAATTCATTTTTTAGATATATTCTCATACTTTGTTGGTGAGAATTGGTATTAAAATCCTTTAAAATGTACCTGTAGTTTGACCCAGAACTTTCACTTCTAAGAATTTATTCAATGAAAACAATAGCATCTATATAAAGAAACATAACATATAAATCAAATATTATTTATAATAATGAAATAAATTATAACACCTAAAAATCTATCAGTAGTAATATCTGTCATTTATCAAGATCTTATTGCATGCCAGACATATAATTTTACATGTATAGTCACAATAATACAAGTAGATTAGTATTATCAATACTCCCATTTGTCACATTTTGATACTCAGTCGTAAAGCTAGTAATTATTTATACGCAGGTTGAGTCTGAAGAGTCCAGATGCTTCTGAACAAGGGAAAATTTAATTTAATTCTATTAATCTTAGAAATATGAGATTAATTACCTAATCTGTACTTATAAGATGAAATAATGTGCTTCAATTTTTTTTACAGATTTATTTTATTGTTTTTAGCAGAGATAGAGGCAGAGACAAAAAGAGAGAGAGAGAAGGGGAAGGGCCCAGAGCAGTCTCCATAGTTGTAAGTCATCAGTTTTCGACATGGTCTTATTCTACACAGGTGGGCGGGAGCCACACAGGGCAGGAACTGGGCTGGAGTCCTCTCACATGGAGGCATGCCCCTTTGAACCAGGTGCCAAACTGGGGGGCAAGAAATTAACTGGGGGCTTTCCACATAGGAAGCATACCCCAGTTCAGCACATGGGTCCACATGGGCCATGGCTGGAACTCAATCCTCAGTCCCTGGGGATGCAAAGTAAACGTTCAACTCACTGTGCCACCCCAGCTTTCCCAGTGCTTCCATTCTTGACTTCCTGACTTTGACCGGTTTAAATTTTTATTTATCTTTGAGTACAATCTCAAAAATACACAAGAGTTTTATATGTTTCGAGCAGAGCATGTCTTTCTGTCAGTTTTATGCATATTTGACAATCTGACTTGATATAAAATTCATGGTTTTTGATTTTTTCAGTCTGACTTATCTTGCTTAATATTATGATCTCAGGATCTGTATGACTTCACTTATATGTGGAATAAAAAAAAATGAAAGTAACAGAGAAACAAAAACTCATGGCTATGGCCAATATTTCAGTGATAACCTGACGGTAAGGGTGGAGGGGGCATCAAATATATGGTGATATAAAGAGAACTGACCTGAGTGCAGCACATAATGCAATACGTAGACAATGTAATGTAGAATTGTACACCTGGAACCTATGTAATTTTTACCAATTAATGTCACCCCAATAAATTTAACAATTAATAAAAAAATACATTGGTCACAACATTTTCTTCTCAATAGATGTTTCTCCATTGTCTCTGGTACTTAATGTTGTGTGAGGTATTTACTATTAAAATTTTGTGGACCCTTTTGGATCAACATTTTTTAAAGTGTATTTATCCTGTTTACATTATTGAAATTAGTTTCAGACATGTGTTCCTCTTTTCAATAAATGCTTTCTTTTTATTCATGCTCCAATATCTTTCAAGGCTCCTGTGCTGTTATCTATCTAGTTTTGTTTTTAACCTTGAATTGAAAAGAGGTTTTCAGGATATCATGTTTGCTGAAGATTAGAGAGGTGGAATGACCTTATTTCTTCTCAATGTTTTTTTACATTTTGCAATATAAAATACTTTAAATTACTGTTATAGCTCATTTGCAATGCATAGGCATCAATGATCTTCTTCAAGGCTGCTGGATAAAGGAAGATTCTTCTCTGAAGCATATGATTAGATACGCTAAATTAAAGGTATTCATGTTTTTGCAGTAACCTTAATGCAGAAATGACTACACCCCCATCTGCATTGTTCCCAGAACTTTTTATATTTCTTCCCTTGTTATTCAGCCCTCCCCCAACTAAATATCTTGGTTTTGGAATGTCTTTGCTTGTTTCTCCTTCTCTTTCATCTGTATTATATCCTTCAAGGCCATTTCTTGGAAGAAGAAGAAACAGATTTATTTTCTGGTTCATAAAATACTTTGAACATAGTAAGAGGCAAGTGTGTACCTTTTTCCATTCAGTGTAT
Source organism: Craseonycteris thonglongyai (assembly GCA_004027555.1). Lineage (NCBI taxonomy): Eukaryota > Metazoa > Chordata > Mammalia > Chiroptera > Craseonycteridae > Craseonycteris > Craseonycteris thonglongyai. The sequence goes on from PVKE010052728.1 coordinate 6,622, forward strand.
TAATGTGTTCTGGGGTCATGATAGCATAGGGAAGAGTTAATGTCTGTGCCTATTTCCATTAAGGAAACCTGTTTTGCTCTGCTTCAAAGGATGGAGCAGAAGGCCATCATATAGGGAAGTATTTCACAATTCCCACCATCCACAATGGCGGTAGAATAAATGTTCCAAATAATGGCCAATGTCCTCCTCATTAGTTCTCAGTATAAATGCCAGTGTTGTTTTATTTTGTTAGGAATTTATTGAAAAAGTGTAAGAAGTATATAAGAATCATTTAGTCTACAGTGAATATTAGCTCAAAAAAGCTTCCTGTATGTACCCTTTATACAAGTTGCCAAAAGTATCCAACAAACAATCAATGAAAGACAATTTATGAGTTTTCATGTATAATGTGCATATCTACTGTTTCCTCATAAGCTTCTTTTGAATTTCCCATGCATTATTAGTTCCATAAAACTATTAGTAAGCAGGGGATGCTAGGATGGCTCAGTGGATTAAGGGCTTGCTTTGTAGCACCAGGGTCCAAGGATCAAATTCTGGCCCTGTCCTGTGCAGACCCATAAGCTGAACTTGGAATGTGTGTGTCCACCAACTTGGTTCTCGCTGGGGTAAGCTTCCATGTGGGAGGCCTCCAATTCAGCCCCCAGCTTGTAGGGGCATGCCTATCATGCAGGAGGCCCTCACCCAGTTCCTGCCCTGCATGGCCTCCGCCCACCTGTGTGAAATGAAACTATGTCAAAAACTGATGACGTACAACTATGGAGATTGCTCTGGTCCCTTCCCTTTCTCTCTGTCTCTCTCAGTCTCTCTCTCTCTCTCTCTCTCTCTCTCTCTCTCTCTCTCTCTCTGTCAAAACAATAAAGTAAATCTTAAAAAAAAATATTGGTAAATAATGCTATTTATATGGTAGGGACATATGAGAGACATGTTACAGTATACATCAAATAGCAAAACAACTGGGTTTCCTTATTTATTATAATTACCTCACCAAAACCCACCACTGTACAATCCCCAAAACCAAGGGTCCCCTCTCTGCCCTTAGAGAAAATAGCCCTCAGATTTAGGACTTGTAGTTACTTTGCTTGCTCCCGATTGACACTTTGCCTAATTACAGAGAAGAGATTCAGATCTGCCTGTCTTCTATCCCAAAATATCAAAAGGGCATCTCAGACCATCTTCAATGTTTCATACAGCCAGCCTTTCAAATAGGGGCTGGAAAGAGGAGGCGTGGTGAGTTGTTGCTCGTTCAGTGGGTATAGCCTTTTAGTCATATAGGATGAGAACGTTCTGGGGATCTGTTATACAACAATCTGCACATGGTTGACATGACTGCCCTTGAAAATTGTTGGGAAAGTAATTTTATATTTTTTGTCACTATTTAAAAACAGACACTATCCATTTAATACCTAGACTAGTCCATTAATAGATCATACATTTTATTCATAAAAATGTCCTTAAAATGTAATCCTTACCCTATGATGCTAATCAAAATGTTTCTTCTAAACACACACAATGCTATCTCTAAGAGAAAATCTGGTGGATAAAATTGACTCCATCTTTTTTACAGGTTGTGATAACTATGAAACAAAGCTGTATTTACTGCTTTCACTACTGTCTGGGTATGCCTCTACTTCAAAATCCAGATCAGTTCTCACTCTAAAATTTTTTCAACCCTCACAAATTTGCAGTTTTCTTTTGTTTTTATGCACTTGAAGTACTTATTGTATATATAAGTTATTTTGTAGTTAGGTGCCTAAGGCTTTATAGCATTTCTTATGTTGTTACTTCACTTAAAAGAGATTAACAGTTTATTACTTTAACATTTTGTTCATCATAAATTTTTGCATTAATTTGATATTTAAATAGTTAATTAAAATACTATTTACCATGATTATTTAGTATTTTGACATCCATTTATTTTTTCACCAAAAGAAGTGCCTCACTTGCCTCTTCCTAGGCTCAGTCTTAAAGCTCAGTAAACAGGTATCTATAACAAATGAAGATGTCTGATAGTTGTGCTTTTTGGCTCTGTACCTGATTGAAAAAAACTGAGTCTCAAATCTAAACAGGAGTCTTTCTGTTGAGAACATACTTTAAGATCTTAAGATTGTCATCTCATTTTCTTTAAAACTGGGTGTGTGCCTGGAGATGAGACTCCCTGCTGCCTTACTCTCTGAGGCTGAGTATGAATCTCTTACCTGAATCTCAACCATCCGCCTGTTCCTCAAGCAACATTGGCTAGGCTGACTGTGCATATTGGGATAGTCTCCTGTGTATGGACTGCCACTAAAATGTCCACCTGACATTTCTCATCCACTGCTGAACTTTCTGTCTACTGTACAAAAGCCCTCCTGATTTTGGATCTGTCCACAGAGCCTGCACCTACCTGACAGTTCATCTTTCAGCTCTGTTTCAAAAGTCTTCAGTTTGGGCCACCAATTCTTAAGTGAGCGCATTGTGCCAAATTTGGTTTGGGCTAAGAGAATGTAATGAATTGCATGAATGTCAATAGATGAAAAAGTTTCAAAGAGCAGGTTATGGATCAATAGTACCAAATGCTATAATAGAGTTGAAGTGACAGAAAATTCAGCTAGGACCATCAGTTTGATTGTTTTGTGGTTTTCTTAGATTTCATAGATTACAGAATCCTATTTCATTTAATTCAGCACATATTTTTTAAAGGTTAATGTATTAAACCTTGCTCATTTGTTAACTTGATTACATAGCTTAAAGCAGATATTCACAAAATAAAATCATAGTTTTAACTTTCACATATGATCTCTAATACAATTCTAGTAGAATTATAAGTAAGACCTTGATAATGTTCAGGAGAAGATTTCCAGTATAATGATTAAAAAAGAAACTAAAGAAGAGTGAATGGTGATAAGGGGTTGACAGGTAGATTATTTTTCAAGAAATGTGGTTATAACAAGAAAAAGAACCATTGTTTTAGGAGGAAATATTTTATATGTTTATTATTTTAGTGCTTACTCTTTTATGTTCATACATGTTTAGAATAACTAAAAAGGTCAGACACAGCTGGCAGAATGAGCCTGGAGGGTGTAAGTGACAGGAAAAGAATATGATGAATCAAAGTCTTAGATGAGAAGGAACAGTATATATCAGTTGTATGTCAAAGTATTTACCTCAACCGAGACTTGGCTCATCCTTCTTTCAGGGAAGAATCAAATAAACAAAACAAACAAAATAATAATAATAATAATAATAAAAGGCATTCTGTTTATTTGTTTGAACTTTAAGAACTGAATTGGAACATTTTTTTGAATGGTCTTGATTTCTTTTCCTGTTGTGTACACCAGGTGATTTGATCTCCAAATGATGAAGGTTAAAGTTATTAACAACCAGAGGCTACTGAGACTATTCTTACAGGGAATATGAAAGAGATGCATAAAATATTTGGCAAGAAGACTTGAGAGCCTATTAATTCCAGGTGGCATGAATTCGTGGTAGATTCCATTATTGATTTTGCCTATCAACCCACTGCAGTGACATTAGAAATAGGACAATCAGTTAAATGCATCATTATCATCTTATTATTTTATGTTTAATATCTTTTACCCTGATTGAAATTTAAGGTTCTCAAGTACAGAAGTCTTGTCATATTATTACTTTTGAATTTTTGATGACATTGTATAGAA
>PVKE010052729.1:0-10251 GCA_004027555.1 Craseonycteris thonglongyai
ATGGTGCTTACAATTATTTATTTACTTATTAATTAAGTTTGTTGGGTTGACATTGGTTGGTGAAAATTGCATAGGTTCCAGGTGTACAGATCTACATTACATTGTCTATGTATTGCATTATGTGCATACATTTAGTAGATATACTGTTGGGGCTCAAAGGAAGGCTTTTGCTATCAACTATATTCAAATCAATGGCTCTAGAAAGGACAAGAACTACATAAAATGTTAAAACTCATTGTAAAAAAAACAAATCTTTAAAAAATAAATAAATAATCAATCAAGAAAGAGCTCTGAACAGGCTACTTCTATATATGGCATTACTAGCACAGGTAAGAATACCCAAGACTCCAAAACAAAAAGAACTAGAGGGCAAGGGGCACATATAACAAAGAGCATACAAATATATGAATAGGAAAATGATACAAGAATTAAGAAATTCACCTTTAGACGATTGGAGTCCAGCCTCAGGGCTGAAAGTAATGGATCCAGAGACTCAAACTCCGCAAGAACATGGCTGTAGGACTCTGGTATCACTGGCACCGAAGTCATTTAGCCAGCAAGTTGAAACTACGTTGAATGATAGGCACAGTATTCCTGAATAAAACCTGCAAAAATATAATTTAAGAACCTCATCATTCATTCATCATTCATTAAATGAATATGTGAAGAACAGAGAGAAAACATGCAAAAGGCCCTAGAACCCCTACTCTGGAGGTGTTTCACATCTATTTATTTATTTATTTATTATTGTTTTTGACAGAGAGAGAGAGATACAGAGACAGAGAGAGAACTGAACTGGGGGAACTCCCCAGTTCAGCACATGGGTCCGCATGGACCAGGGCAGGGGTTCGATCCTTGGTCCCCGGCCCTGCAGAGTTGAGTGCTTAATCCACTGAGCCTGAGCCATCTCGGTCTCCCTGTGTTTCATATCTAGATGAAAACACACACACACACACCACACACACACACACACACACACACACGTAAATTATATGCAACCATCAGCTTATAATGTATCATTCATTCCCTGACTCTAAACTCCCCAGAGAATCAAGTCCATGTTCTCAAGGTCCTCCATAATACTATCCCACTCTAACATGTGAGTACGCAGAATGGAGGCTATAGGATGTAAGAGGAAAATTGGTCATACCCCTCTATGGTAAAATAGCAACCTCAGGTGCCACATTTCTTTAAAGTTGTAAATCTGTCAAGAGTCTCTCATTAAGGGTAATTTTCCATAAAAGCCTCTAAGAATAAACCCATATCAGCAAATTAGTTGTTATCAGCCCACAATTTAATAGTGGTTAATAGGAATGGACATCTGAATCCCTTTCTCCAGCCTATCAGAGGCTCAGTAAGGATCAGTTGAACTCACTTACCTACAAAGTAAGTGAGAAGGTATAGGTAATTAGAGGAATAAAGGCTTCAATAAGAGACCTGATAGAAAGATAACAAATACCAAATACCCAACGAGGACTGTGTAAATTAACATAAGATTTCTTAACTGTTCAACAACTCTCGTGTGTATTTTTGTCAAATTGTTCCAATTTTCAAAAAAAAAGAAATTTAAAAAATTTAAGAAAATTTTACCCATTAACTTTAACTTTCCTCTATTTTATTACCTGCCTGTTATTTGCCACATTAAGAATAAAAATGCAGGGGAAGCTGGATGGCTCAGCAGGTTAAATGCTCGCTTTGTAGCCCCAGAGATCGAGGATCAAATCCAGTCCCTGGCCTGTGTGGACCCATATGCTAAACTGGGGCATGCCTCCCATGCAGGAGGCCCCCAGCCCAGTTCCCATCCTGCACGGCCCCCGCCCACCTGTGTGTAATGAAACCATGTCGAAAACTGACAACGTACAACTATGGAGACTGCTCTGGGCCCTCCCCCTTCTCTCTGTCTCTCTGTCAAAAACAATAAAATAAATCTCTAAAAAAGAATAAAAAAGCAAATACTACAAAAATATTCAGAATTACTTATACTTAATTACTTTTAAATTATTTATAGTTTGTGTTTTGATTTTTTTTTTTTTTAGAAACACATGTATTCACTCAATCAACAAATATGTACCTGGCACTAAATAAATATGTGCCAGGCATTGTTCTAGGTCCCAGAGATACAAGAAAGGACAGAACAAGGTCCTAATGCTCATGGAGCATACTTTCTAGTGACAAGATACATACCAGCCTAAGACATTTTTTATTGCATACACATAATATAGTCTTATTTTCTAGTAATGAGTATCTAATATCTGCTAGTAATAATGTTTTTAATACATTAGACTCTCAGTTAACTGGCACCCATGGTGATTGGTAATTGCTGGATAAATGTAAGTACACTCTCCATTAACTGAAACTCAAGCAACCAGAACTCTCAAGCCAACAGTGTTCTGGAAAAAAAAAAAAAATCTTTAGTAGTCCTATACAGGCAAACCTCAGAGATATTGCAAGTTTGGTTCTAGACCACAACAGTAAAGCAAGTAACAAAACAAGCTGTATCGATTTGCTGGTGGAAGGTCTTGCCTTCAATTTATTTTAAAAAAGCAACATCTTTGAAGTATAATAAAGGAAAATGCAATAAAGCAAGGCATGCTTGTACTCAAAATACTTGAGAATTCCTGACCTAAGAAAAATCTCTGTCTTCTCAATCACTGTATTAAACACCTAGTAAAATATGTAGCATAGGGGTGGGAATAAGACACTTTAAAATTAAATAGGGAAAAAAGGACAAATACACACGGCAAACATTTAAGCACAGTGCTATGTTGGAACTTAAAGAATAAAGATAACATTGAGTTAAAAGGAACCACAGAACATTTCCTAAGGGAAGCAGCACTGGATCTGAGTAGGCCTTCATCAGAAAGAAAAGGTAAGGGTAGCAGGTAGGGCAGCAATAAGCAAAGATACAGAGGATATACTTGGAGAATACAACTTTGGTCTTTGATTGAAACACAGGATACAAGCAATGGAATCATGAAAGATAAAGCTGAAATAGTAATTTGGGCACAAATTACAAAACACTTTGAACTTCATACCAAAGAATCTGAGCAAATTTTAATTTGGTAGGCAAAAGAAAGGTACTGAAGGATTTGGTATTGGGTGATCACATAATTTCTATGAAGTCCTGTGAGCAGATACTTGAGAATAAGGATGGGCCCTAAGGAAGAAAGATGAGGCTTTTCAATTACTAAAGAAATCTGGTGGAAAGGATTCGACTTTCTGATGGGGGTGGGGGGTGACACTAACAGATTTGCAGGTAAGTAGTTAAAAGAAGTGTCTTTAAAATGGAAGAGATGAGAGGTGGGAGTGGGCACCAGATGTGGGGGGGGGGCTGGTTCTGGGTGGTGGGCACATGGTGCGATGCCTGGGTGATGTGATGTGGACTTGTGCATCTGGAAACTATCTAATTGTTACCAACCAATGCCACCCCATTAAATTTAACAATAAAAAAATTGAAAGAGATGAAAGATACAAGAAAAAAGCAACAGTACAAGATCCTAAAGATAGGAAGGAATGGCATCAAAACTATAATGTCTATGTCTTCTACTTGTGATCTTAAAACAATCTCTGAGGTCATGTTGATAATTTTTAAAGTTGGGTTATGTATAATGATGGGTCATTATATTATCCTGTCTACTTTAGTCTGTTTGAAATTTTCCATAACAAGATTTTTTTCAGTAATTTCTCTGAATAAAACTTCAACAGCTACTCTTCTTACAAAATCTATGATTTCATCCCTGTTTCTCCAGCCTTATCTCCCACGTTTTCCTCTCTCTTCTCCAAATAGTTTGAGCCATCTCTTGTTCCTCTTTCGCTCTATAAACTTTCTGTACCTCTATAATTTAATATTTGGTGTTTCTTGAATCTTCCTCATCTAACAAAACCCTATCTCCCTGCAAATCTTAGTTTAAATATTACTTCTGTTAAGTCTGTCACACCTCCAGCCATTCAAAAAAATAAGCAAACAGAAGGCGGTCATAAATGCTTACTAAATCAGTGAAACAAATTTTTGAGGGTTTGGTTTGCCCAAGGTCACTGAGCTTTTAAAAGGCAGCGCTGAGATTAGAATCCACTTCTCCTAAATTCAAATCTAATCCCCGCATTAATTGATGGTGACATAACCGAGTAAAAGGATCAAACAAGACTTTCTCAAAATTGTACTCACTAGTGGAACAGTGCGGCGCATAAAATGCAAATCACAGCATTCTCTTCTCCCCCCACTAGGTGCATGGAAGAGAAAGAAGAAAGGAAGCAAAAAATAAAGTAATTATACGAAAAGGAAGTAAGAGATTCCCCTTTCCATAATTGGATCTTTCCACTCAAGTAATAAGGAATAACTCTCCACATCCAACAGAGAAATGGTGGCGACTCAGTCAATTCATGCATTCAACATTCCTTGTATGCACGGCTGGAGACACCCGCTACCTACAACAATCTCCTTGCCTCGCGGAACTACTAACTTTTTTAACAGCTAACCTTTAATACTGTATTCGGATATCTTGAGGAGAGTAGCTTCGGTAACCAAATTATCAAAGCCAGGCTCAAAGACCAGCAGCAGCTCCTGGGTCTCAGCCCCGCTCCACCATCTATCGCCAGGCCGGTAGCCCCCAATTCTCAGTGTGTCAGAGACCGTCTCCTCGGCTAGGCACCGGGACACTCACCGAGCACTTACGGCTGCACCGGAGTTCCTCTCCCCTCTCGCGCCTCCTGTCCCTGGTTTACGTCATCCCGGAGCGCCGGGACAACGCTGTTAACGGTACTAGCTCGTCACGTGACGGGTTACGCCCATGCTTGCGCGTGGTCCCGCCCCCTCAGGCCGCGGTCGCAATTACGCTCCGTGTGGCCTGCCGTCAGCGGGCCGCTGCGGAGGAGCGGAACCGGACCGGAACCGGAGGAGTTCTAGCCCACAGGGGTGAGCCTGCCAGGATCCTAGGACCCTTCATCGCTTGAAACCGGAGAGAGGAATTGAAACAGGCGGGAACCGGCGGGGGAGGGAGGGAAGTAGCGGAAGATGTCATGGCGGCCCCGTTCTGGGGTCACGTGCTGCTCAGGTCCACCTATGTACTTCCGGTCACGTGCCCTCAGAGTTCTCGCAGCCAGCAATGGAGGCGAGACCCCCTAGAAACAGAGGTGGAGGTGGTGGTGACGGCGGCTGCAACTGGGTTTCAACCTCTTCCCGGCGGCGTCTCTAAGAAGCGCAGCGGCACTACCCGAGCCAGCTCACTCACTTAACTCCCTACGCAGGGCCGTAGCTCCTACCTGGTAAGCTGAGACCGAAGAATGGCAATGGGTGGGTGGGTAAATTGCAGACAGGCCCAGGGACCAGAGGACGGCACGGATTCTGCCCCTTTTTCCTGTGTCCCTGTCGCCGTCCCCACAGCTCCTAAGCCTACCGTCTGGGTAGCCCGTTATTATCCTGGAGCGGGGAAGAGGCGACCCGTGATCTACTTACCTATAGAAAGACTACCACTCTACTGAGACCAAGGACTGGAAGGTTTACCCAAAGCCAAGATAAGACTTGGCTCAGGAGAATGAAGGACATGGAGCCCTCTCCCTAGCAGGGAGCCCTTTCCGTTAAGAAATGTGATATTGAGTCTTTCGGTTTCTGTAAGAGAAAAGCTTTAACCGCATTGTCCACACGCCTTTTGCCTCACCTTACAGTTCTGCCGTTCTTTTCATTTATTTATTTTTTATTGTTTTTTGACAGAGAGAGAGATACAGAGACAGAGAGAGAACTGAACTGGGGGAGCTCCCAGCTCAGCACATGGTTCCGCACGGGCCGGGGTTCGATCCCTGGTCCCCGGTGCTACAAAGTGAGCGCTTAACCCACTGAGCCATCCCGGCTTCGCCTCTGCCGTTCTTAAAATCTTAACACGTGTGCCAATCCACATACACCCCTCCCCCAGTTTTGGTCTGGGCCCAGTTGAATCATCTTAAAAATAGACCACCAACACGTGGAAATACATAATTATTTTCTAAACTCCCAATGTTCTTAGGAGCTAAACTGAGTAAGGAGGAGTATGCGATTGACTTTTAACCGTCTGCTTTAGGGTCTGTAAAATGGGGGAGGGGGAGAGAGGGGAAAAAAACGTAATCTTTTGCCCATTAGAAGGCCCAGTTTTAAAACATACAAAAACTAAGTGCTTTGAAATATATCTTTCAGTGAGTATTGATTCCTCCAAGGAGTGGAACAGTTCCCCGTGTGTTCTTACCATGAATTCTCCCAATATATAAAGCAAAGTCAAAACTAGAACAAATGAAATGGAGAGGTCACAACAGAAGAGAAGATAACCGCTAGTATCAGGCCTATGGCTTACAGAGGGACTGGGCTCTAGATGGAACTGTACCGTTTAGTGGATCTAAATCCCTCATTTGCAAAGGCATGAGAGAGAATTTGAGGCCATTAAACCTGTTCTTTACCCTCACTTAGCCAACATTTAGCAATGTAGCAGCAGATTGATACGTTTGAGTCTCCTAGATAATATTAAATACATATGGAAGTGCAAATGTAAAAAAAAAAAATACCCCCAATTGCAGAGAATGCTGTTTTAAAATACTAGGAAGATTGATACAAAGAGAGAGGAATCAGTTTACTGAACCAAATGATCAGCTCCAGTCAATTAGAACTGCTTCTTCCTGTATGTACTACCCTCAAGGCTTATATTTTCTCCTTGCTGCTCTGTCTGTCCACCTATTAGCCCTGCTTTCCTATACTGCTGGGTTTTTTTACCCTACCATCCCAACACTCTCTAGTGTACCTTGAGCTATCCTAGCATTTTGACCACTATTTCTACCTTATGGATACTGCTGCAAGAGTTGTCTTTGTGCACTTCCTCCTTTCTTGCCTGCAGTGTTGCAGTGTCAGGCATCCAATAGGCCATTGTTTCCCCCATTTTAAATGCCAACTGATTGCTCTTCTAACGATTTTGATATTGTACTTGTCAGCACGCAGTATATTAGTGAATATGAGCATGCGTTACCCTCTATCTTGCGACTCACATTTTCCTCCTCTCCCTAAACTCTCTTAAAATTGCTACATCAGTTATTCCCCCTTACTGTTTTCTTTGTGTAACTATCCTTAAGACAAGTACATTTTGGTCACTCTTTACATACTTCCAGTCAGTGTCTTACTCCCTTAATGCTGGATTGTTACTAAATTTTTTTTTTTTTTGATTGCCTAATGGCAAGCAGCATTCCAGATCTCCATTTTGTATGCTGGTAGATACATCAGCTCTTGTTTTAGAGGGTGATAATGAGTTTACATTTCACTTGCTACCTTTTTTTTCCTGCCCCATTTACCTCTGTACATTGGAAAAGGGGATGTAGCTAATGGAAATGCAGAGATGTGGTAATTTAAAGATTTTTGCTGGATGGCTTCAAATTCTTCCTATTCCTGTTTACTTAGAAGACAGTTATTAGAACCTGTGAGGAATGGTGCTCTGATCTGTGAGTAGAAAGATACAGTGCTTGGAGTTAAGCCACAAATGTATGTGTAAAGGTTTCTTGTGTCTTAAGATAATATTCTTTTAACAAGAAAGATCTTAAGTAGATGTACAGATACTTATTGGACTCTTCCTATATACACCAAAACATGCTGCTGGTGCTATATTGTGGTGAACACAGTACTTGCAACTTTGCCCTTTATGAAATTTGCAATCTATCAGGGGAAACAGACATTAAAAGAATTGCTTTAAAATTTAATTATAGTTGTGATAAGTGCTACAGAGAGAAGAATAGGAGACCTTGCCTAGTAACTTGGAAGCTTAAGAGTAGACAAAAAAAAAGTAAAAGTTGCTAGAAAGGGAGGAGAATAAACAAAATATTCTATGGACCTTATAGAGGTCTATTGGAAGTTCTTGTTACCCAAGGGAACACCTACAAGAAAAAATATAGAAATCAGAAGTTATTGTAGATAGTGCCACTAGTTCTATTAAACTTCCTAAAACTGATCCTAATACAATTAATAGAGTGCTACAGATGACCAGGGAAATTTGCCAAACAAGTTAGCTGTGAAGCAATTGACTAGTCATGCCCAGTGTTCAATAACTTATCTGTGATTTATTTCAAAGTTCCCCCTAGGGGAAGCTGGGATGGCTCAGTGGGTTAAGCGCTCACTTTGCAGCGCCGGGGACCAGGGATCGAATCCCGGCCCTGGCCCGTGCGAACCCATATGCTGAACTGGGGAGCTCCCCCATTTCAGTTCTCTCTGTCTCTCTCTCTCTCTCTCTCTCTCTCTCTCTCTCTCTCTCAAAAATAAATAAATAAATAAAAATACAAACATTAAAGTTCCTTTAATAAAAAAAAAAAAGTTCCCCCTAAATGAATTTTAATATGAATAGTTTTACATGATACATGTTTTCCCTGTTGACTTAAAGTAGCTGACTAGTAAAGTAACTCCTTTTAATCTAATTTATTCTCCACTCTACAGTTTCTATGTGTTCACTCATCTTTTCTTCTTCCATATCAGAAAAGTTTTTGTTCTTTTCCAAAGCTCGCACTTTTTACTTGTTTCTGTAAGCCCAATTAACTGGGGACTTGCTCTGTCAGCTGTTCTTGCTCACTGCTTTTCCTCCATATGTGGACATACTTAAAACTATTCTATAGTTATCTGCTTACCCTGCCTTCCCATCTTTCTCAGATTTTAATTTATGTATCCTAAAATGTGGTTTGTATGATATGCAGTATGATTTTACATAGTACAGACAGGGTTGTTTTTTAATAGTTATGTGTTTATTATAATGAATATTAGAAAATTGAAGTATTTAATGGTTCAGTAAATGTTATATTTCATTTATAAATTAAATTTTTTAAACAAAAAAATAAGTGATATACACATATAACAGAAATTGAAAATAAGCTTGTTATAACTCTTACTTATACTAACACCCTAACACTTTCCCATGTTACCTTATAAACATATGGTTTGATAGGGATTAAACTCTTGGCAAAACGTTTTTGATAACTACTTTTCTCATTACAAAATATATACTTACTGTAAATGATCCAAAAAACAGAATGAACATTCAAATCATCTATAATCCCATTACTATAGCTAACTATTATTAGATGTATTTCCCTCTGGTCATATATATTTTCATAATAGCACAGTGGAATTCCAAGATACAACTGACACAGATTCAAACCCAGTTCTACTACTTCTTGATATGTTGGGAAAGCGTCTTCATTTCTCAGACCCAGTTTCTTTTATCTGCAGAATGGAACTAATAATAGAACCTACCTCAGGACTGTTAACAGGGAACTGAATGAGATAATGCCTATAAAAAACTTAGCCCAGTGCCTGGCACATATTAAGAAGTCAATAGATTTTAGGTAAGACTTCTTAAAATTTAAGAATATGAAATCAAATTCCATAGTTTTTTTGCTGGAACAGTAGTTTTCAAACTTTAAGAATCAATAACCCTGTAATCAAAATCTTAGGAGGACATCAAATAAATCAGTTAAAAGATAGCATATTAAGAATTTTAATTCTGGGGAAGCCGGGATGGCTCAGTGGGCTAAGCGCTCACTTTGCAGCGCCAGGGACCAGGGATCGAATCCCGGCCCCGGCCCATGCGGAACCATATGCTGAACTGGGAGCTCCCCCAGTTCAGTTCTCTCTCTGTCTCTGTTTCTGTATCTCTCTCTCTGTCAAAAATAAAAATAAATATAAAAAAAAAAAAAAAAAGAATTTTAATTCTGGGGAAGCCGGGATGGCTCAGTGGGTTAAGTGCTCACTTTGCAGCACTTAAGCACCGAGGATCGAATCCCGTCCCCGGCCCGTGCGGAACCATATGCTGAACTGGGAGCTCCCCCAGTTCAGTTCTCTCTCTGTATCTCCCTCTCTCTTTCTCTCTCTGTCAAAAATAAATAAATAAAAATATATATAAAAAAAACTAAGAGGCATTGAAATGTGGGGATTTAAAAAAAAAATTTAATTCTTTATTACATATGATATATAAATATCAAAACTATGGAGATTGTAAAACTGGAAAAATATTTTCAATAGCAAGTGAAAAACAAGATAACTTGGATGTACTTTAAGATTACATTTGTAGGGGAAAGCCGGGACGGCTCAGCGGGTTGAGCGCTCGCTTTGAGGCCATGAGGACCGAGGATCGAATCCCGGCTCCGGCCCAGGCAGGACCCACATGCTGAACTGGGGAGTTCCCACAGTTCGGTTCTCTAACTGTCTCTGTCTCTGTCTCTCTCTCTATCTGTCAAAAGTAAAATAGAAATAAATATGCACTGAAG
>PVKE010052730.1:0-10247 GCA_004027555.1 Craseonycteris thonglongyai
ACATATTTAAACTTCAGTGACTTTCAAAGTACTCTCTGTTTGATGCAATACATCTATCCCGATGCTTTTACTACTGGTCAAAACAGTTTGCTTTTTTTTTTAAAAGATTTATTTTATTGATTTTTGACAGAGAGAAACAGAGACAGAGAGAGACAGAGAGAAGGGGGAGGGCCCAGAGCAGTCTCCATAGTTGACATTAATTTTCCATATAGTTTCACTCCACAGGTGGGCACAGGGCTTCGCAGGGCAGGAACTGGGCCGGGAGCCTTCCATATAGGTCCCGGCAAGAACACTCCAGTTCAGCATATGGGTCTGCATGGGCCTCGGCCGGGATTCAATTCCTGGTCCCCGGGGCTTCAAAGCGAGCGCTTAACCCACTGAGCCATCCCAGCTTTCCCCAAAACAGTTTTTGAACTTGTCGATTTTGATGCCTTTTTGTGCTTTTGCCATTTTTTGTTTGTTTGTTTGTTTTACCTCTTCCACATTGGCAAAACATCTCTTTTTGAGGACTTTTTTCATCTGGAGAAACAAAAAAAAAAGTTGCTTGAGGTGAGATCTGATGAAGAGTGAGGAGGGTGGGGCATGGGGATCATGCTATTTTGGTCAAAAATTGCTGCTCAGCACAGTGTGGGCAGGTGCATTACCACGTTGCACATTGTTTATGTAAGTCACCCATCGTGAAATGGGCAAGCACATTTAAAGAGTCTTCAAAAAATTTTTACTGAAACTGAATGCAGCTTCTGACAATGCCAGCTAGTACCCGGATGCAGATGGGTTCCTAGAACACTCACCTAATGGGAAATCTGTACTGCAAGGCGTCGGCCTCCAGAAGATGATTCCAGTTTGTGGGGAGTCCCCCTTGTACTTAATTTGTTTGTATTTTAATATTTTCTCTGTTTATTTGTGGAGTTGATGGATAACACCATGCTCCCAATGTTCTTTTAGTTCACATTGCTTTTTCTTAAAATGTTTATTCTCTCCTTCTGTGTTTCTCCTTTTCAACTATTGCTCTTTTCCTTTTTCTTTGAGTTTTTTTCCTAACAACTATGTGATGATCTGCAAATTATACCTTATAGTCACATTGAATGATTTGCATGTCTAAACCACTTTTCCTTTTCTATATATTACTTCAAATGTTTATTGAAACTCTAAAAATTTAATAGTGATTCAAGAAGAATTAATTTGATATATTTTGTGTGCAGTGCTCAGAATCTAAGTATTTGTAATAGTTCACTATTTATTATAGTCTTTCTTTCAGTACATTCATGCAGTTTTAAAAAATGATGAAAATAACCAAAATTTCACTTGCCGCATTTATTTCCACATCACTCATTTTCTCAAACAAATAACCCTAATTTTTTTGTTTTTTCTCTCCCTAACCAACCATTATATCTTTCATACTTTTAGGGAAATGGAGAAGTAGAGGTGAGGGAATTCAGGAATTCACCATCTAACTACCTGGATATTTTTACTAGACTCTAAATATTCAAAAGCTTAGTCCATGAAGACATCTTGTCACAATTCTGCATCGGACAAGTATGTCTAATATCAGTTTTAGATTCTGCCTCTAGATACAATGTATGGAGTGGCTTTTCCCACAGCAAGCAATTCTCTGACATCAGCTATACATCCTACAATTCAAATTCAATTCTGATACTATCTACCTGGAAATAGCATCAGATCCCATAGGTTAAGGGCTCAGTCCTATAAAATTTAATTACTTATTAACTTCTATTTCTCCCCTACCTTTCTATACTAAAGTGTAAGCTGTTCAAGGACAATGTTCCTAGAACAAGCTTGTCCAACCTGTAGCCTATGGGCCACATGTGGCCCATCACAAATTTGTAAACTTTCCTAAAATCTCATGAGATATTTTTCTTAACTCATCAGTTGTTAGTGTTAGTGTTAGTGTATTTTTTGTGTGGCCCATGACAATTCTTCCAAAGTGGCCCAAGGAAGCCAAAAGGTTTGATACCCCTGTCC
This sequence comes from Craseonycteris thonglongyai, assembly GCA_004027555.1. NCBI lineage: Eukaryota > Metazoa > Chordata > Mammalia > Chiroptera > Craseonycteridae > Craseonycteris > Craseonycteris thonglongyai. The sequence continues at coordinate 1,984 of PVKE010052730.1, forward strand.
TAGACTGTTTTTCCCACTGATATATTTCAATATATGCCCAGATCCAGGTATATTCTAAATGCACAGCAAACATTTTTTGAAAGAAGAAAATATAATCAGCGATGTCTGTTTTTCTGAATATTACTAATGATAGTAAAATTGTTGGGGAAGCCAGAATGGCTCAGTGGGTTAAGTGCTCACTTTGTAGCCCTGGGGACCAAGGATTGAATCCCAGCCCCTGCCCATGCAGGCCCATATGCTGAACTGGGGTGTGTTTCCCCTGTGAGAGGCCCCAATTTGGTTCTAACCTCCCCCCACCAATTCAGCCCCTGGCTCAAGGGTACATGACTCCTGTGGGGGAGGCCCCTGCCAGGTTCCCGCCCTGTGTGGCCCCCATGTCAAAAACCATGTCAAAAACTGATGACATGCAACTATGAAGACTGCTCTGGGCCCTCCTCCTTCTTTCTATCTCTTTCGGTCTCTGTCAAAAACAACAAAATAGGGGAAGCTGGGATGGCTCAGTGGGTTAAGCGCTCACTTTGCAGCGCCAGGGACCAAGGATCGAATCCCGGCCCCGGCCCGTGCAAACTCATATGCTGAACTGGGGAGTTCCCCCAGTTCAGTTCTCTCTGTGTCTCTGTATCTCTCTCTCTCTCTCTGTCTCTCTCTCTCTCTGTCTCTCTCTCTCTCTCTGTCTCTCTCTGTCAAAAACAATAAAAATAAATAAATAAATAAATAAAATCTTAAAAATATTTTCTTTTTTGTCTTTAAATATAGAAGTAAAGAGTTCTATAGGAAATATTGGCATTTCCATAGTTTATGCTCACCTACATTTTACATCACCTAGATAAAAATAATTATAAAAAGAATTTGGCAATAGTGGATTTTTTTTTTTTCATAAATTGTTCTTGTACTGTTCTCTTGGTTCTCATAAAATAAATGAAATTTTCTCCTTTAGGTCATTTGTCTATCATTAAATGAAAAATAAAAAGGTAGCTATTCTGTTTTGTGCACTGTTATCTTTAGTGCATGACATAGCACACTCAATACTGATTTGCATTGATGTTCTACTGATTGCCTCTACCAAATGAGCCTCCAAAAGTTTCCTCTGAATAAATTGGAAAAAGTGATAATAAGTGTTCAGCAAATCTGAAACCATCATTGGATAACTATGTCCCCAACTGGTAAAAATATTGGTTTCCTTTATTCTAGAGTTGGTGAAAAGCAAAAAGAGGAACAATTAAATCAAACTGTTGTGATTTATAAATGGAAAGAACATGTCGCATTTCTCTGCACACCTACAGCATTGCTTATTTGTCCTCAATGCATTTTCAGACAGTGTTTTATTGGAATACCTTCCAGGCCACTTTTCTATGTTTGTTTGTTTGTTTGTTTCCCATGGAAAAAGTTTCACTTATTTTATGTTATTTTATACGTTATAACTCATGATAAATTATTTAAGATAAAATCAGATATAATCTAAAGTAGCTCATGATTCCTTCTAATCTTTATTCTCATAAATTTTAATTTCTCAGGTAGAACAATTAGTCAGAGGCTGACTTGGCCATAAAAAATATAAAAACAAAACAAAACATACAAACAAAACAGGTGCAGAATGGATATCTAAAAAGGCAATTAGGCAGGATTTTTTCCGGAGGGTTATAAAGTATGGTGAGTAATATTTGCTTATTTTTCATTTTCAAGTTAGAAACAAATATAGTTATATATTCTCCTTGATCACCTGGTTCGTGGAAATTCGCTTGAATTTAATTTAACACTGAACTTAGAATTTCAGATTCTGTATACTCATATTGTACTAGTGTAACAAGAAGTTTATTTAGGGAATGATTAATGATGTGCTATTGATGGAAAGTGCTGTTGGAAACATGGATGGTACTGCTATTATTATTAATGACCTTTTCCCTAGGTTGCAGAATGATTGACATTGATGAGAAGGTGACTCAGAATTGATTATACATTGCTTGGAATGAGTTGTTGAAATAGCAATAGCAATAGCACCTTATTAAATATACCATAGAAAATAAATATTCCTAGTAAAGCTTTCTCCAAAAAGTTATTAATGATTGCATTTGATCTCTTTATAAAAATAATGGGAATTATTGTCTCAATTTACATAAAATAAAATAACCACAAAATTTTTCTCTAAAGACATTTTTAGTTAGTGACAATTATGAATGAAACTCAATATAAACTTGTTTTGTAGGAAACTATAATTATGCTTTATAACTTGTGTCATATAAAAATTGCAATGATATATGTATATGGCTTTAAAGGCTATATTTTATTAATGAATTTCTCTTTAAAATTAATTGGTATAATTTTTTAAAGGATCTGCATTTTTAAAATGCAATGACATAATTAGAAAAGAAATATTATGGAATTGATTTTATTTTGTCAGTATTTTTACTTATTAGGAAAAATGGCATGCCAAATACTTGTCCTAGTAGCAATAAAAATCTTATGCAGGGGAAGCCGGGATGGCTCAGTGGATTAGGCACTCACTTTGCAACCCCGGGGACCGATGATTGAATCCTGGCCCAGGCCCGTGCGGACCCATATGCTGAACTTGGGAGTAACCCCAGTTCGGTTCTCACTGGAGTGAGACCCCGACCCATTTCCTGCCCTGTGCAGCCCCATGCCCGCCTGTGGAACAAAACTATGTGAAAAAAACATTAAAACACAACTATGGAGAATGTTCTGGGCCCTCCCACTTCTCTCTGTCTCTGTCTCTGTCTGTCTCTCTGTCAAAAACAATAAAAATAAAACTTTAAAAAAAAATCTTGTACAGCACATACATTAATGGAAATTTGGGCATTTTTTCTATATAAAACAATGAAGGTAACTTCAGGTTGTTGTATTTTCTCCTGCCTATTTTTTTTTCTTTTTCTTTCCTTTCTTTTTTTTTTCTTTTCTTTCTTTTTTGCTTTCATTTTTTTGGAACCTGAACTGCATGTTTACTCTAATTATTTACCAAGTAGTATTTTTGCCTATCTAGAGCAATGTTTTTCAAATTGCTTCATAACCCATGAATCAACTCTGTGATTCAGGATTAGAATTTTTATAATACAGTAATAGAATAGAGTAAAATAAAAACAAACCAGAGGACATCTCACATTAAGACTAGGTATTGTTTTATAAAATGTCTTATACATATAAATAAAATGTTTTATACATATGAAGGCTGTGCAGAAAAAATTCAGCCATAAGTGCCTGTTTTTCATATTATATGGCTGGATACTTTCCGAAACAAGCCTTGTATGTATATATGTATGCTGTCTAAAGGTAACATTTATTTCTAATAAACAAAGTGTTATACCTATTGATATATTCAGAGATTTATATGGTAAATTTTTTCTTCATTGCAAATGAGTTATTAATTAATTGATCAAATATTTATTAAGTACTTGCTAAGTCTGTGAAAATGAATCACCAAAACAATATAACAAATCTCTGCTCTACATGAATTGACATTCATGGGAAGATATATACCAAAAAATGAGAACTAGAAAAATGAGTGTGTGCTGGAACATTGTTCTTTAATACAAGCATTTTGTTTCTTTTATATCTTTAAACTGTATACTGCTGTAATTCATTTTCATGTTGCAGTTGTTTCTAAAAATTTTTATGCAGTGAAAATGTTTTAAAGCAGTGAAGGAGTTCTTGTTGAAGCTGTGCTCTAGCCTGTCTGTTTCGCCACAATGGGATAATGCCCTTCAGAGGAGCATAAAGAAAAACATCTATGGATAGTTCTGCAATGCCTCTGTCTTACATTCTCCATTCATTAAGGTTTCCTTTCATTTACTTTAAGATATTTTTAAAACCTTTTTAAGTTCACCCCCAAAAATAGGAAGGTTCAGAGATTTTCAATATATACTGTACCCATGCATTTACACAGCCTCCTCCACTATCAACATCCCCTCTAGAGTGGGACATTTGTTAAAATGAGTGAATCTACTTTGACACGTCATAATCACGCAAAGTCCATATATTACCTTAGAGTTCACTGTTGATTTTGTATATTCTGTAGATTTAGACAAATGTATAATGACATATATCCATAATTATGGTATCATACAGAGTATTTTCATTGCCCTAAAAATCCTCTGTGCTCTGCCAATTTATCACCCCAACACCTGGCAACTGTAAATCTTTTCAGTCTCTCCATTGTTTCACCTTTTCCAAATATCATATAGTTGGAATCATAAAATATACAACTTTTTCAGATTTGCATTTTTCACTTAATAATATGTATTTAAGGTTCTTGCATGTATTTTTATGGATTGATAGCTCATTTCTTTTTAGTGCTAAATAAAATTCCATTGTCCAAATGTATCACAGTTTATTTATTCATTCACCTACCAATGGATATCTTAGTTGCTTTTAAGTTTTGACAATAACAAATAAAACTGCTATAAACATCTGTGTACAGGTTTTGTGGTAGATGGAAGTTTTCAACTGCTTTGGGTAAATACCAAGGACTGTGATTGCTGTAGTGTATGATAAGAGTATGTTTAGTTTTTTAGAAACCCCCAACCTGTCTTCCAAAGTAACTGTACCACATTGCATTCCCACCAGCAACAAATGAGAGTTCCTGTTGCTCTACAACATTGTCAGCATTTGCTGTTGTCTGTGTTTTATATTTGGGCCAGTCTAATAAATGAGTAATGGTATCTCATTGTTGTTTTAATTTGCATTCCCCTGATGATATACAATGTGGAGTATAGTTTCATATTCTTGTGTATCATTTCTCAATCTTCAGTGAGATGTGAGTTCATGACTTTAACCCATTTTTAAATCATTTTCTTTTCTTATTGTTGAGTTTTAAGAGTTCTTTGTATATTTTGAATAGCAGTCCTTTATGCGATGTTTCTTTTGTAAATATTTTTCTCCCAGTCTGTGCTTGTCTTTTTGTTCTCTTCATTTTGTTGTTCAGGGAGCAGAAGTTCTTAATTGTAATGAATTATAGTTTATCAATTTTTTATGTTGATCATGGCTTTGGTATTGTATCTAAAAAAGTCATTTCCATACCCAAGATCTTCTAGATTTTTCTCGTATGTTATATTTTAGGAATTTTATAGTTTACATTTTAACATTTAGATCTGTGATCCATTTTAAGTTAATTTTTGTGAAGGGTGTATGATCTCTGTCTAGATGATGATGATGATGATGATGATTTTGCATGTGGATGTCCAGTTGTTCCAGCACCATTTGTTTAAAAGACTATCTTTGCTCTGTTGTGTTGCCTTTGCTCCTTTGTCAAAGAAGGTTGATTCTATTTATAGGGTCTATTTCTGGGCGTTCTATTCAGTTCCATTGATCTATTTGTCTATTATTTCACCAATACCACCAATGTCTCATGATTACTATAGTTTTATAGTAAGTCTTGAGTCAGATAGTGTCAGTCAACTAACTTTGTTCTTTTACGTTAGTATTGAATTGGCTAGTCTGGATCTGTTGCCTCTCCATAGAATCACATTGTTAATACACACACAAACCTAGCTAGAGTTTCAAGTTGAATTGCATTGAATCTGTAGATCAAGGTGGCAAAACTGACATCTTAACTGAGAGTTTTTATTTTGAATAGGTGCTGGGTTTTGTTAAATGCTTTCTCTACATCAGTTGATATGATCATGTGATTTTTCTTTTTTAGTCTGTTGATATGAATGCTTATGTTAATTGATTTTCAAAACTTGAACCAGCCTCCTGTACTGGGGATAAATCCCACTTGGTAGTGTGGTGTAATTCTTTTTATGTATTGTTTGATTTCATTTGCTAATACTTTGTTGAGATTTTTTTGCATCTATGCTCATAAGAGATAGTGGTCTTACATCATATGACCCTCAGTATTTAGCCACATGTACAATAAAATTGTATGTTTTCTTAGATAAGTGACTCCTTTATCATTATGTACTGCCCTTCTTCATCTCTGATAACTTTACTTCAAAGTCTGTTTCTCCTAAAATTAAAAAAGCTATTCCTGCTTTCTTTTGATTAGTGTTAGCATGAAATGTTTTCTTCCATACATTTACTTTTAATCTATATGTGTCTTAATATTTAAGATGAGTATTTTTTAACAAGATTTATTTATTTATTTATTTTTTTGACAGAAAGAGAAAGAGAAGAGGGAGGGACCAAAACAGTCTTCATTGTTATATGTCATTAGTATTCTAAATTGTTTCATTCCACAATTGGGCGCTGGGCTGGCAGGGTAGGAACCGGGTTGAGGGCCTCCCTCATAGGAAGCTTGCCCTAATGAGAACCAAACTAGGGGCACTTCCCAACTCAGCATATGGGTGTACACGGGCCGGGTAGGGATTCAGTCCTTGGACCCTGGGGCTACAAGACAAGCGCTCAACCCGCTAAGCCATCCCAGCATCCCTAAGATGAGTATGTTGTAGATGTCTTATACTAGGTTCCACTCTGGCAATCTCTGTCTTTAAATCATTGATTTCAAAGTAATTATTGATATAGTTGGATGAATATTCACCATATTCATTATTCTTTTCTATTAGTTGCCATTATTTTTGTTTCTGTTTCTGTCTTCCACCCTTTATCTGCCTTTTGTAGTTTTAGTTAAGCATTTTCTGATTCTCTCCTTTCCTAGCATTTCAGTTATACTTTTATTTATTTATTTATTTATTTATTTATTTATTTATTTATTTATTTTTACTTTTAATAGTGGTCGTCCTAGAGTTTACAATATGCATTTGCAATGAAACCAGCTTCACTTTCAAATAACCCTATACCATTTCACAGATAATCTAAGTACCTAATAACAAAATAATCTTGATTCTTCCATCTTGTCCCTTATATTGTAGCTGTCACTCATTTTACTTATATATATACAACAATAAAATATATTTTTGTGATGGTCATTTTGAATACATTGTCTATTAGATCAATTTAGAATAAGAAAAATAAAAGGTTTTTATTTTACCTGCACATTTTCCTTCTTCGATGCTCTTTCCTTCTTTATGTAGATCCAGATTCCTGACCTATATTATTTTCCTTCTCCCTGAAAAAAAAAATAATAATTAACATTTCTTGCAAAGCAGATCTACTGGCAACAAATTTTCTCAATTTTTGTTCATCTGAGAAAGTCTTTATTTCTTCTGCACTTTTGAGACTCATTTCACAAGGAACAGAATTCTGGGGAGGTTATTATCTGGAGCAGCCCTGGCTAGCTGATGAGCACTGTGGAGGGAATGACGCACTGGAAGCTTGTTATATCTCTCCCTGCAGCATCTACTGACTGTGGGTTTGTTTCTGGGTGCATCTGAAAGTGTGCATAATGGTCTGTCTCTGCATATTCCATTTTTACAACTCTGAATCAGAAAGGTAAATGCTTTTGAGATTTATGTGAAACGTTTTTAAAAAATAAATTCAAGGTTTGTTAACTTTAAAAAATTACTTCTCAAAGTTTCCTCTCAACACATTAAATATTCCACTCTCTTTTTGCTTGCATTATTTCTGAAGAGAAATTGGATATAATTTTTTGTTGTCTACAGGTAAGGTGATTCCCTCTCCAACCCCCACCCTGGCATCTTTGAAAAAAATGTTTAATCTTTAATGTTCTATAATTTGAAAATTATGTGCCTATGTAATTGGAGGTGGGGCATTTATCCTGCTTGGTGTTTTTTGAGCTTCCTAAATCGGTGGTTTGGTGTCCAACATTAATTTGGAGAAATTTTCAGTTATTGTTTCCAATATTTTTTTGTTCTTTCTCTCTTTATTCTCCTTCTGATATTCCCATTACACATATGTTACACCTTTTACAGTCATTCTACAGTCCTTAAATATTCTGGGGTTTTTTTGTTGTTGTTTTTAGTCTTTCTTATCTTTGCATTTTAGTTTTGATGGTTTGGATTGATCTATCCTTAAACTCAGGGATTCTTTCCTCAGCCGTGTCTATTGAAATAATAAGCCCATCTAAGGCATTCTTCATTTCTGTTACTATACATTTTATCTTAAGCATTTTTTTTTTCAGTTCTTTCTTAGGATTTCCAATTCGAGGCTCACATTGCCCGTCTATACTTGAATCTTGTCTACTTTGTTGATGAAAATCTTTGTTAGCATATTAATCACAGTTTTAAATTCTGTGTCTGGGGGAAGCCGGGATGACTCAGTGGGTTAAGCGCTCACTTTGCAGCACCGGGGACCGAGGATCAAATCCCAGCCCCGGCCCGTGCGGACCCATATGCTGAGCTGGGGAGTTCCCCCAGTTCAGTTCTCTCTCTGTCTCTGTATCTCTCTCTCTCTCTCTC
>PVKE010052731.1:0-10247 GCA_004027555.1 Craseonycteris thonglongyai
CCCAATATCCCTCCTTAGCCATTATTCACTGTAAAGGTATAAATGATGAATGGAATAATAATGTTCTTATGTCTTTTAATGCTTTAGGCTCTAAGATTTGACGTAGGATTATTTGAACTCCCTAACTTTTATCCATGATAGTTATTTCAAGTAAATTGGTGAAAAGACTGACACACAAGATTTCATCTAGAGAACCATCTAATTCAGAAACACATAAACATGCAAATGACAATCACTCTCCCTAGTTTTCTAAGTCAAAGACCTGCATAGTAATTAGCATAACAGCAGAAGTATGTATGTACTTCAAAAGAAGACACTTCCTAAACTGAGGCATATCTTAGCTTCCTTGGGCTGCTACAACAAAGTACCACCAACTAGGTGGTTTAGAATAATAGAAAATTATTATCTTACAGTTCTTCTCAGTTCCTCTGAGAACTATAGGGAAAAATTACTCCTGCTCCTTCCTAGCTGTTGTTATTGTCACCAATCCTTGGCATTCCTTGGCTTGTAACTGCATCACTCCAATCTTTGTCTTAGTTGTCATACAGCCTTCCTCTTGCATGTCTCTGTGTCTTCATATGGAGTTGTATTCTATTTGTGACAATTTTCCTTCTTAGTATTAAGATTTCAATCATTGAATTAGAGCTCACTCTGATGCAGCATGACCTCACCTTAATTTAACTGACTACATATACAAAGATCCTATTTCAAAATAAAGATACATTACTAAGTTTCAGGTGAATGAATTTTTGAAGGATACTATTCAACCTGCTACAAGTAGTTAGCTCAGATTATTAAAGAGAATAATCTCAGGTCAAGGATTTGTACATTTGTTTTTTTGAAAAACCTATGAGTGGCCTCTAAGATCATTGCTGTCATTTCACATATGTACTTGTTTGCAAAGAAAACTGGCTAGTGAGTAGTCCCCATTAAATTTCTATCACATTAAAATAATTACCCTGTTCTATCTTCTTCTTGTGAATAGGTCTTTATCAGAAAACATTTCATTTCATTTTATTTTTTTACTTTTTATATTTTTTAAAGATTTATTTTTATTGTTTTTGACAGAGAGAGAGATACAGAGACAGAGACAGAGGGAAGGAGGAGGGCCCAGAATAGTCTCCACAATTGCACATCATCGGTTTTTCTACATAGTTTTATTCCACAGGTGGGCATGTGGCTGCACAGGGCAGGAAATGGGCTAGGGTCTCACCCTGGTAAGAACTGAATTGGAGACACACCCCAGTTCAGCACATGGGTCCACACAGGCCAGGGCTGGGACTCAATCCTCGGTCCCTGGGTCTGCAAAGCGAGCTCTTAACCCACTGAGCCATCCCTGCCTCCCCAACATTTCATTTTATTATTGGCTCTTTGATTTGCCTATCTCTTTACAATGTAAGTCCTCTGAAGGCAGGCAACTTATCACTCTTGTTTGCCATTATACATCTAGTACCATTCATTCACTAAACGTTTATTGAAAACTTGCTATTTCTGAGGCACTGGGTCCGGGACTGAGGATCCAAATGTAAGCAAAATCGAGCTTATATGAGGTCTGACAATTATGTTCATAAACTCATCCTGGAAATAATGCAAAATATCTGACTGCTGAATATCACTGCATTTACCTTTAAAGTAGTCCCCTTGGGAACCTATGCACCAATGCAGGCACCTAATCCACCCTTCAAAGCAGTTTGGAATTCTTTTGTTACAACCATCAGAGCTGGTCACTACACTTATTACACTTTATGTCCTGAATTTCATCAATGTCTTACTTTTAATATTTTCTTTATCTTCAGATAAATAAAAAAGTCATTAGTGGCCAAATCAGGTGAGTAGGGAGTGTAAATAATCTACACGAGAGATCGAGTGGCTGATCAAATGCGAGCCTTTATTGGGAGCACTCCCAGGCAAGGATCGCCGGTCCGAAAGATTGGGGCCGGAGAAGTTGCACCTCTGGAAGGGAGTGGGCAACTTTTGTAAGGCTCTAGGGTGGGGGAGAGGCGGATCAGGCAGTGCAGCAGGTGATTTCCATATATGGAGTTTTTCAGCAGTGTTCATCTCTGTCAGTCTCATGTTTAGGCACATCTGGGTTCCGGGTTGGCAGGTACGATCAGCAGGTACTAGAAATGCTGCTTGCTGGAATTCCTCTAGCTGATGGCATCAGTCACTTCATCAGCCCAGGCTCCCTTCTGTCCGAGGCCCTCTGTCCTTACATTCCCGAACTAATGGCATCAGTCATACCACTAGCCCAGGATCCCTTCTGTTCGAGGCTCACTGACCTTACAGGGAGGATGTTCCAATACAGTTATTTGTTTACTGGTTGAAAACTTCCTCACAGATAGTGCCATGTGAACTGGTGCATTTTTGTGATGCAAGAATATTGAGTCATTGACAAAAAGTTCAGGAAGTTTTCATCTAACTTTTTTGCACAGCTTTTTCAGCACTTCCAAACAGTTTGTTGACTGTTTGTCCATTTGGTGCACACTTTAATGAACAGTTCTTTTGATATCAAAAAAGGTTAGCAACATAGTTTTGACTCTGCTTTAGACTGACAGACATTGTTTTTGTTGTGGAGAATTGGTTTACTTCTATTGTACACTTTGATGCTTTGTTTCAGGGTCCTATTGGTACACCAATATTTCATCACCAGTGACAACTTGGCTCAAAACACCATCTTGCCTCTCCAAAAGGTCTTGGCAAACTTTGACTCTCCTTCATTTTTGTTCATCGCTTAGCTCCTTTGGGTTCATTTGTGTACACAACTTTCTCATGCCCAGATTTTCAGTTCAGATTTTCCCAACTGTTTCTTTAATAATGTTACTTGGTATGCTGTGCTTCTCATAGTAAGCCAATGATTTTGATGTACAATTTGATAAAATTTTGCAATGTTCTCATCAGTTTTGTCCATTATATGCTGCTCTGAAGTCTCTTCATCAGTGACACTTTCGCTTCCCTCAGAAAAATGTTTAATCTATTTGTACACTGCTATTTTCTTTACTGCATTATCACCATAAACTTGGACTAACATGTCCCTGATTTTACTTTCACTCTTGCTAAGATTAACAAGAAATTTAATATTTGTTAATTGCTCTAATTTAAGCTCTGACATTCGCACAATGGCACACAAAAACACGCAACAACAATAATGAGCATCATTCAGGGAGATACTCCCACATGTCAACATAAACATAGCTATGAAATAATAATATACCAGCACTATGAAACTTTATGAGTTTTTTTGTACAGTTCTGAAAATGTAAATACATGATAGCAAGTTCACAAATTAAATTGTCAGACCTCATATTCTCAGATCTTCTATAACTTTAAACAAGAAATCTTCATGGCACCTACAATATATTAAGAACTATTCTTCATGCCATTGATATATATACAAGCACAAGACTTAGTCTTTGTCCTTCTACTGCTTACAGACAAGTTTTGTATACAAGACTAAAGAGCTAAAAGCTGAGTTATATCAAATCATGCTTGCATTCATAATACAAAAGGAAAAATAAGAATTTTCTGTGGATGTTAGGATGGCTCAGTGGGTTGAGTGTTCACCTTGCAGCCCTGGGGTCCGAGGATTGAGTCCCAGCTCAGCCCATGCAGATACATATGCTGAACTGGGGTGTGTTTCATACATGGGAGGCCCCCAGTTCAGTTCCCACAGGGGTAAGTTTCTCATATGAGAGGTCAAGTTTTCAGATACTGCCTAGAACATGCTTCCCACGTGGGAGGTCCATGGTGGTTCAAGCCCCAACTCATGGGGCTGTGCCTCACAAGAAAGAGGCCCCTGGTCCAGTTACTGCACTGCACAGCTCCATGCCTGCCTGTGGAATAAAACTATGCTGAAAACTAATGATATACATCTAGGGAGATCACTCTGGGTCTTCCCCTTTCTCTCTCTCTCTCTCTCTCTCTCTCTCTCTCTCTCTCTCAAAACAATAAAATAAATCTTTAATTAAAAAAAGAGTTACCTGTATTAGTTGGTGAAAATAGACTTGGAAGCGTTTTCATTAGGCAGAGGGGAATGGGTAGACTGTGGAGACTACAAGTCTGACGTCAGAAATTAGATAAAATATACTGACACACGAAGCTGAATCAGTCAAACACAATGAGTTAATTGAGAGAATAATATTGAAAATGTACTTCCACAGATGTTTCAATAATGGTCCCCAGTCATCCTGACTCCCTCAATTGTTAGGCTGAATAAAATCAATAAGATACCTTCGAAGAAAGATAAATGGAAGTTTTACCTTTAGATGGCTTAGATGAAATGGATTTTTGATCAATTACAATAAGGCAGAATGGAAAAAAACTACTTTCCTGACTGTAGTTGCTTTGAAAAAAACAAAACAAAACAGAGTTTACTTGATCACAAGGTCAATCACAATATACAATCGTGCTCTCTAGCTATCTGTTTAAATGCAGTGGAAGCATGTACAAGAGCAATAGAAAATCAGGTCGCAGACCACCAAACTAATAATTTCACTCTTTGGGGGACTAGTCATATCATAGCTAGAACAGAATATTTAAATCAGAGCTCTGACTTATAAGAGTGCATTTAGGAGATCAAAGATGGTGGCATGAGAGGAGAACACCGATAACTGCCTGGGAAGGGCCTTGTGAACAGAGGGGAATCCACAGGGGGAAACCCTGAGAAGCAACCTCAACTAAGAGAACCACACAATGCAGAACAACACCCAAAGTTTAGAGAAAAAAGGGGAGAGCGAGAGAGGGAAAGGGAAGCAGCGGTTTGGGGACAGAGACTAGGAGCGCATCCCGGGGCTGGCAAAAACAAAGGGGAACTGGGGGACTACGGTCAAGGTGGAGCTGGATCGAGGGCGGGCTGGAAGCCGAGACCTAGGGAGCGTGGAATCCCCACAAGACTGTGGACAATTTAATATCCGAACTCAAGGGATAGCACACAGTGCCCTAATTAGATCACAGAGCCTAAAGTGGAACAGGGACAGTGGAGCAGGGCAGCTGCACATCCCGGCGGGCAGGGTGAGATCAGGGCACCAGCCCACAACAGCTCAGCACCCCTGATTTACGGAAGAGATTGACTGTGAAGGCGGGCCTTCTGAAGACAGGGTTCTTGGAGTGAGGGCTGGGGTTTGAGTGGGCATAGCTGCATTGGGTGTGCTTAGAGTGAATCCGGCAGTCTCAACAGAACCCGGAGCCTGGAGCAGCTGCCGACCAAGCTATGGCCTGTGCGCACAGGGCTTTCAGCACCCTGCCCACCAGGCTGCTGCAGCAACGCTGCCAGTGCGCAACTGGGCTTTTGGCGCCCCACACACTGGGCCGCAGCAACACCACGGCGTGCTTGCAATTGCGCAAATTGGCTTTTGGTGCCCCGCCCACCAGGACGCTGCGGCACCACTGCCAGCGTGCAAGTGCGCAAATGGGCTTTCAGTGCCATGCCCACCGGGCCACTGTGGCACTGCTCACTGCTGGGGAGCACGCAACTGAACTTTTGGTGTCCCGCCCACCAGGCCTCTGTGGCTTGCAGCCCGCACGCACAACTGGGCTACCGACCAGGACTGCACGGCTGACCGGGGCCTCTGCCAAACCCCAGCCCATCCAAGTGCTGCCCTGCGGGCATGGCTTACAGATATGATTGAAGGAGGGGCAGCCAGGTGGAGGAGAGAAAGACCAGAGCTCCTGCGCCCTGCCCCCACTGAACCACCAGCCCCCCTGCTGAAAGAGGAATCTGCTATTGTGTCTCAGGCCCACCCTAGCTCCTACTCACATGCCCCCACCCCTGGCCACACCTTTACTACCTTGCTATCTAACAGCTAAGACAGCAACCTGAAGTGCCCCAGGACACAGAAGCTGTCTGCTTCCCCCAACCCTCTCTCAAAATCTCCTTCTCCCACAACTGAGCCCAAAAGAAAAACTAAAGAGAAACCCATCTGATAGACAAACCCCCAGAGGGAAAACAGACTCATGCGTAAAGCAAAAAGAACCACATCAAACACAATGCACATCTCAAAATCCAAAGCCCCTCCAGAAGAACCGGGGAAGTCTTTAGTAAAGGACCCAGCACACTTGGAATCAAATCTAAGTGAAACAGAATCAGGGCTGCATTAATCAAGACACTCAGAGAGCTCACTGAAAGCAGGCAAAGTACCCAGACACAGTTAAATGACCTCAACAAGAAATTTTCCGAGCAAAATGAGTATTTTAACAACAAAATTGAGAAGCCAGAGCAGAAGCAATAGGAAGTCCTTGAAATGAAAGGCATCATGGGAGAGCTGAAAAAAGAACTGACCAGCATAGGAAACAGGGCTGACAAGCTAGAGGAAAGTAGGAGTGAAATTGAAGATACAAACATGGAAATGTCACAGAGGGAAGAAGAAAGGAAAAGGAAAATCAAGAGAAATGAAAGAGCCCTACAAGAACTTTCTGACTCTATCAGAAAGAACAATATTTGAATAATATGAGTACTAAAAGGAAGCGAGATGAAATCTCAGAGTCTACTAAAACAAATAGTGGATGAAAATTTCCCTAACCTGTGGAAAGAATTACAGACCCAAATCCAAGAGGAAATCAGAAGCCCTAACTACCTAGACCCTAGCAGATCTTCTTCAAGGTACATTGTTCTGAAGATGACAAAAACCAATGACAAAGAAAAAATCCTCAAGGCTGCCAGGGAAAAACAAAACATAACTTTCAAAGGAAAACCTATCAGGCTGTCACCAGACTTCTCAGCAGAAACCATGCAAGCCAAGAGGGAGTGAACCCCAATCGTCAAAATATTAAAAGAGAGAAATTTCCAGCCAAGAATTAACTATCCGGCAAAATTAACCTTTACATATGAAGGAGGAATTAAGGCCTTTAAAGATATACAGAAGCTGAGATAATTCTTCAGCTCAAAACCAGCACTCCAAGAAATACTAAAGGTGTCTATCCGTCCTGAATCAAGAAATCAAAATAAATGGAGAAAAGTTGGGACAACAAAAAAATAAAAAGGAAAGAAGAAATGGATATAGGATATCCTCATATATCAATCATCACCCTGAATGTAAATGGACTGAATTCACCAATAAAGAGGCACAGGGTAGCAGACTACATTACAAAACAAAATCCAACCATACGTTGCCTACAAGAGACACACCTCAGCCACAGAGACAAACATAGGCTCACGGTAAAAGGATGGAAAACAATACTCCAGGCAAATGGCAGTCAGAGAAAAGCTGGAGTGGCCATACTGATTTCTGATGAAAAAGACATCAGGATAAAAAAAATAATAAGACATAAAGATGGACATTACTTCTTGATAAAAGGGACAATACACCAAGAAAACATGACACTCATCAATATATATGCTCCGAATCAGGAAGCACCAAAATTTATAAAGCAACCACTAACAGATCTAAAA
This sequence comes from Craseonycteris thonglongyai, assembly GCA_004027555.1. Lineage (NCBI taxonomy): Eukaryota > Metazoa > Chordata > Mammalia > Chiroptera > Craseonycteridae > Craseonycteris > Craseonycteris thonglongyai. Next base: position 7,385 of record PVKE010052731.1, read on the forward strand.
GGAGAATTTGACAAAGATACAATTATAGTAGGGGATCTAAACAACCCCCTGACAACATTGGACAGATCATCCAAGCAGAAAAGAAATACGGAGATTGCAGATTTAAATGATACATTGCAGGAAATGGACATACAGTGTTCCCTCGCCACTTCGCACTTCATGGTTTGCGGCTTCAGTGCTTCACGGGTTTCCCCAAAATATTCATCAAAAAATAAAAATGAAAAAACACAACCATTTCGGCAGCCACATTGCAGAAAGGAGCATTGTTTCATGTTGATGCGTGAGAGAGAAGGATCCCTGCATGTCAAACAAAGAGATGAGTTGACTCAGAGTACATACCACGGGCTCTCATAAAGGCGCGTGATTGGTTTCCGGTGCCTGATGAAGACTTCCTTGAGATGACAAAGTCTGCAAGTGAGGAAGAAAACGAAGAGGAAGACGAAGAAGAAACTGAAAAGTGTGGCCTTACCGTGGAGAATCTGCAACAATTGTGCAACATGGCAAGAGCGATGCAACAATTTGCACAAGACATTGATGACAATATGGTTCGAACTGTCGAGTTCAGCAGTCGTGTTGACGGGGTTATGTCCTTGTACAGGGGAATTTTGAAGGAAAAGAAAAAGCAAAGACAACAACTACCCATCACCATGTTTCTCTCCAAGGTAAAGCCCCCAGCTCTACCGACAGCGCCTACAGCAGAAGAGTCTCCGAGTGAGCCTAAAGCTTCTACGAGTCAAGTGAGAGCCTCTCCTCCGCCACCAACACAAGACTCTTCGCCTCTCTCAGAAAGCAAATAATTAACCTTATTAATTAGCACTGACACGTTTAAATAAATACGTATACTGTTGTAATTTTTGTCTTAAATGAGTAAAGTATGAATACTGTTTACATATTTAAAACATTCTTGTACCTGCATACACAAAAATTCCTACGGGAAAATCCTACTTTGCGGTTTTTCAGCTTCGCGGAAGGTTGTGGTCCCCATTAACCGCGGAAAACGATGGATCACTGTAATTGACGTTTACAGGTCATCCGATCCTACAACAAAGGGCTATACATTTTACTCTAGTGCACATGGAACATTTTCAAGGATAGACCATATTCTGGGACTTAAATCCAACCTCACCAAATTTAAGGGCATCCAAAACATACCAAGTGTATTCTCAGACCACAAAGCATTGAAACTTGCGATCAATTGCAAAAGATCAAGTGCAGAGAGAACCACATATATGTGGAGAGTAAACAACATACTATTAAAAAGTAGCTGGATAAAAGAGGAAATTAAACAAGAGATTAAAAAATTTGTAGAAACGAATGACAATGAAAACACGACATACCAGAATTTCTGGGACACAGCAAAAGCAGTATTAAGAGGGAAATTTATATCATTACAGGCCTATCTCAAGAAACAAGAAAAACTACAAGTAAACACCCTCACATCTCTTCTTATAGAGCTATAAAAAGAAGAACAGAGGACCCCCAAAGCCAGCAGAAGAAAATAATTAATAAAAATCAAAGCAGAACTTAATGAATTTCAGAATAGAAAAACAGTAGATAAAATTAACGCCACAAACAGCTGGTTCTTTGAAAAACTCAATAAAATCGACAAACCACTGGCTAGACTCACCAAAGGACAAAGAGAAAAATCTCATATATCCAGAATATGGAATGATAAGAGAGAGATTACAACTGATGCTTCAGAAATACAAACAATTATAACAGATTATTATGAAAGACACTATGTCAACAAATTTGACAACCTAGAGGGAATGGACAAATTTCTAGAAACATATAGTTTACCTAAACTGAACCAAGAAGATTTGGATAACCTAAATAGATCAATCAACAGTACAGAGCTTGAACCCTTTTTCCAAAAATTGCCCAAAGGCAAAAGGCCTGGACCAGATGGCTTTACCAATGAATTCTACCAGTCATTCAAAGAAGAACTAACATCCATCCTCCTCAAACTTCTCCAGAAAATTCAAGAGAAGGCAGTACTACCCAACTCTTTCTATGAAGCTAATATCACCCTAATACCAAAACCTGGGAAAGACAAAACAAAAAGGAAAACTATAGGCCAATCTCACTGATGAACACTGATGCAAAAATCTTAAATAAAATTTTAGCTAACCAAATACAACAATGCATTAATAAGATTATTTACCATGACCAAGAGGGATTCATCCCAGGGGCACAAGGATGGTTCAACATTCGCAAATCAATCAATGTAATCCAGCACATAAACCAATCAAAGGATAAAAACCACATGATTATTGCAATCGATGCAGAAAAAAGCATTTGACAAGATACAACACCCATTTCTGATAAAAACAATGAATATAATGGGAATTGAAGGAAAGTACCTCAACTTAATTAAGGCCATATATGACAAACCCTCAGCAAATGTTATACTGAGTGGGGAAAAGCTGAAGCCTATTTTCCTAAAATCAGGCACAAGTCAAGAATGCCCCCTGTCACCACTGCTGTTCAACATAGTACTAGAAGTTCTAGCCAGAGCAATCAGACAAGAGAAAGGAATAAAAGGCATTAGAATTGGGAGTGAAGAAATTAAACTGTCACTCTTTGCAGTTGACATGACTCTGTATATAGAAAACTCTAAAGACTCTATCAGAAATCTATCACAAATAATAGACAAATACAGTAGAGTCGCAGGATACAAAATCAATGTCTCAAAATCAACTGCATTTTTGTATGCCAGCAATGAAACTTCAGAAATAGGGATGAGAAGATCCATTCCCTTTGCCATTGCAAACAAAAAAATGAAATACCTAGGAATAAATCTAACAAAGAATGTGAAGAACTTATACACTGAAAACTATAAGACACTCTTAAAAGAAATTAA
>PVKE010052732.1:0-10247 GCA_004027555.1 Craseonycteris thonglongyai
CCCCTTACCCTCAGGTAACCACTAAACTATTGACTGTGTCCATGAGTCTTTGTTTCTTTTCTTTTTTTTTTTTATTGTTAAATTTAATGGGGGTGAGTCTTTGTTTCTTTCTTCCTTTAAGTTTTATATTCCACCTATAAGTGAGGTCATATATTTCTTGATTCTTTCACTCTGACTTATTTCGCTTAATAAGATGTTTTCAAGGTCTGTCCATGTCACAAATTGCTGTATTTCATCTTTTCTTGTTGCTGAGTAGTATTACATTGTATAAATATACCACAACTTCTTTATCCAGTCGTCTATCAGAGGACACTTTGGTTGATTCCATGACTTGGCCACTGTGAACAGTGCTGCGATGAACATTGGGGTACATGTATCTTTGTGGATTAAGGTTTTCAGGTTTTTTGGGTAGATACCCAGTAGAGGGATGGCTGGGTCATATGGCAATTCCATTCCTAGTTTTTTGAGGAATTTCCACACTGCCTTCCACAGTAGTTGTACCACTTTACATTCCCACCAGCAGTGTATGAGGGTTCCTTTTTGTCCACAGTCTCTCTAGCACTTGTTATCCCTTGTCTTGTTGATTATAGCCATTCTAACAGGTGTGAGGTGGTATCTCATTGTGGTTTTAATTTGCACTTTCTTAATTGCTAGTGATGTTGAGCATTTTTTCATGTATCTGTTGGCTGTTCGTTTGTTTGTATCTCTTTGTCAGAAACTCACACACACATTTTTAAATGTATAGATTATTCAACTCAAGTTGACTTGAAAATTTAAACAATGATTTTGCTAATGCAAGACCATCTTTGAAATAAGCAAACACACTCGTCATTGACTACAATTTGAACAGTCTAGACTGTATCAAAACTGTGAGATAAATCGGTTCCTTGAAAATCATTGCTAAATATGATGTATAGAATTGCATTTTTAATTTTACAGAATTTAATGTCTTGGTTTAATTACTCTGCATTGCTCAGGTTATAAAAGCAACCTGATGAGTTATTTTTATTTATAGTGCTCCCATTCAAGGTGCTCATAATTATATTTCAGAGCAATGGAAATATGCAATCATCTATTTCAGTGCCTTTAAGTTTTTTTGAAATTAAGCTTTTACCAAAGGTTAAAGAACTGTTTTTAAAGATAAAAAAATTATTTGCTAAGATGATAAATAAGGAAATTTGCACATATGAGATGTGATAAAAAATATAATGAATGTTAAATTAAAAAATTGTTACAGTAAAAGACACATTGCTATTAATCCCCCTCATAAGACTCTCCCTCACTTCAAACACACGTATCCCATTGTTCTTTCCTCTTTCTGAAGCAGTTCTGGAAGTCATCTTTGGTGTCGTTAGTTGTGCTGTAGTGGCTGCCTGAATGTCCTGAATTGATTCAAAACATTTTTCTTGCATGGTCATTTTGACTTTGTGGAAGAGCCATTAGTTGCATATTGCCAGATCCAGTGAATAAAGTGGATGAGGACACACTGTAATATTTTTGACAGAAATTGTCACACCAGAAGAGATGTGTGGCCTGAATCGATTCAGGACATCGAGACAGCCACAACAATGCAACTAGACACTCATGAAAGAGGACTTCCAGAACTGCTTCCGAAAGAGGCATGAATGATTGGATAAGTATGTTTGAAGCAAGAGGGAATATTTTGAGGGGTTTTAATGGCGATGTGTCTTTTACTGTAATAATTTTTTATTTAAACATTTACTATATTTCTTGATCATACCTCATAGGTATTCCAAAATGATTACAAATGAATGAAGTTATAATTCATATTTGCTGAAGTCATTTAGTTTCAGAATCATTAACTATTTATTGAGTAACTTCTGTGTACCTGCATTTTCACAAGACCCCTTTATTTAGTACTTATAAATGTATACATTTGATTTTTTTAGTAATACAACATAAAGTCTCTTATTTAGTAGGTATCTTGTTAGCACTGTAACTATCAGGCTACATAAGGTACATTTTAGATTCTTTATCTTGGTTTGGAAGACCTGTCATGGCCTCCCCTGGCAGCTCCACTCCAATCCCTGTCCTGGGCACATTCCTGTGACAACTGTCCTCACTGTATTTCAGTTCCTCTGAATGTCTTGCTCGTTTTGCTTTTGGTCTTCTCCCATGCTTGTCCCTCTGCCTTCTTGATCTTCACACCTGCTCCTATGTTGTCACCTTTTTTACTGAACTTAGTTCCAATTATCTTTCAGACACCAGCCTAAATGCCATCTTACTCATTTAATGGTGCCCAACAAGTATTTATTAAATACATCATCTGGTTCTACTTGACTATACCGCTAGGTTAGGTGACCTTACTACATGTTCTTATAGCTCCTTCAAATTCGATCACTGTACTCATCAAACCATTACTATAATTTCTTATTGAATGTGCCTGTCTCCCTTGTAGGATATTTAGCTCAGAAAAGGTCAGGAAATGACTGTGTTGTTTTTCCTTTAAATTCTGCAACCTTCACCAAGACTTCTCTGTGATTGATGCTCAAAAACATTTGGGTAAATGAATATTTGAACAAATCAGACTCATCATGGCTCACAAAATACTTTAACAAGCTGTATAGAAAAGGCAAGGAAGCAAGTGGGCCGAGACCTTAGCTTGTTATAAGTAACACAGCGTGTCTTGACTTTAAACCAGGAGGAGCACTGGCTCAGGATGTGGAGACTGTCAGAGCTTGTGTAGAAGCTGTGTCCTTATGTAATGTGAGCCTGGCGTGGCCTCTGGCTCTTCAGAGGGAAAGACCTTAGCATTTTACTCTTCCAGAGTGTGCATATACATCACTCTCAGGCTGATGCATCAAATGGTCTTCACATTGAAAGAAATCTTAGCCAAGGATGAGCAGTCAGCACAGCCAGTCCATGGCTCAGAAGCTCTGGGGCTGCAGAAAATGCTCTGGTTGGTTCACACAGTTGATCTTTCTGCCTATAAGTTATGTCAGTCAGTGTTCCGAGGGCATATTTTTTACACTAATGGAGTCAAGAATTGTAGAGTCCTTAGGCCAAAAGTGACCTATGCAATGACAGAAATGTAGCAATGAAAGATATATATGCAAAAGAAATAATGTCAATTTGGTAACCGTAATTTCCCACTTGGTTTAAATGAGATTTTCCTGGCTCGCTCAATCAGCAAGCGAACCAGCACCCCTGTGGCGGCACCACCAGGCTGATCTGCACCGTCTGACAGCACATGGTTCTCCTCATTTTTATACCTTTTTCATTTCTGCCACCCTCCCTCTCCGATTCCTCATGCCAAACACTTTCATCTTTATATCCAGTTGTTTTGTCAACATTTTAAGAATGACAAATCATGTCTTATAGATTGTCAAATTTATTTGCAACGAGGCTGACCAGACGTCCTGTTTTAAATGGGACAGAAAACAACAGTACTGTCCGTTTCAAACAAAACGTATGGCCAGCCTACTGACACCTAAAATTTAGCCCAGTGACACTAGGCTGATCAGATGTCCCCTACTTCTGGTCAACTTATTTACAACAGCCTTCATAAAAGCTATCTCAAGTCAAGGGGGTGAAGGGGAAGACTACTGCTGACTTCTCAGAATGATAGTTAATCAAATTAAACTGGGTTTTGTGAGTCTTAACATAGGAGCTGAGCAAGTTATCATGTGATGCTGAGCAAGTTATCACTTTCCAGGAGAGGCTGTGGGCAATGAGCACATCACAGAAAACTTATCTACCTGAGAGCTCAGTCAGAAAACCTCACCTATCATGTTCATTTCCTTATGAAATCAGCTGTTAATGCTTTGAGGAACAGAATACCAATTAGAACATTTGGGGCATGAAGGTAATTTAGGGAGTGAAGAAACGAAAATATCATCAAGTCTTTTGCTTACAGCAAATTAGCAGGTGGCTCAGAGAATGAGAGAGCTGACGAACATCATGCATTTATGAGCCCAATTCCCCAAGGTGCAACAAGAAAACATGTTCATCACTGAAAGCAGGCATTGCTTCTGGACAGTTTGGCACTTATTTTTAAAAGTGTGGAAATAACCCTTGCTTTAATATGAATCAGTGCTGAAGCTGGGTAATGATTTTTCTCTCTGATTTAAGTTGGCTTTAACTCTAAATTTAAAACTGTATTACATTGACTAGAAACATACAGAAATCAAAGCAAACAATTACTCATACACCTTTTCTGACAGGTATAAAGCCAATTTACCTGTATGAATGACAATTCAAAGAGGTTTACAGGTGATTTGATCACCTTAGCAATTTACATAAATGCAATACAAGGAGGGATTTATATTGCCAAATTGGACAAGGTAGACTCCTGACTTTGCATAAAGTGTTCTGCAAATTGTTGTTTTCTTTCTCTGTACCTCAGAATTCTCAGCACAGGATCTCTGTTGGGTTTACCTTCTCTGAGTGGGAAGAGATTGATTAAATGGAATGAAGGAATCAGTGTAAAAGATTAGCATTGGTGAGCAGAAACAGACTTCAAACTCACTGGTATTATCAGAAGCCAAAATGATAAATTTACAATAATTAAAACAGTGTGTTACTGGCATAAACAGATCAATGAAACGATTTACTTAATCCTTAAAGGGACTCTAATGTGATGCATATAATAAAATGAACAGGAATAGGTTATTAAAAAAAATCATTGGGGTAATTAGTAACATAGACAAGCACATACAAACATACATACACACACATACCCCTTAGAATTTTTATGAGACCTTAAATGAAAAAAATATTTTGAGCTAATTTAAAATTTATACTTATATTTATAGTTAAGTGATAAAATCACAAAAAAATCTACAAGTATGTTAGGTTAGTAAATAAATAAGGTATTTCTAATATTTAAAAAATCTCCAAAAGAAATCATAAGTGTTAGTATACTTAGTCCCCCAAAGTATGTCCTCTGTACATCAAAGGCACTGTGTAAGATTAAAGATAAAATAATAAACTAAGAAAAATATTTATTGGGAAAGCTGGGATGGCTCAGCGGGTTAAGCGCTCTCTTTGAAGCCCTGAGGACCGAGGATCGAATCCCAGCTCTGGCCCAGGTGGACCCACATGCTGAACTGGGGTGTGCTTCCCGAATGTGGTGAGGCCCCCAGTTCAGTTAAAAAAAAAGAAAAATATTTATCACATTTATGACAATATTTAATGGAGAGATTTAAGACATACATATGTCATAAAAATCTTCAGGAAAAAAAGTAAAAGCTAAATAAAATAAAATAGGAAAATGATGTGGATGGGTATTTTTTTTTCTTTTATATTTTATTATTTATTTTTGACAAAGAGAGAGAGAGAGAGAGAGAGAGAGAGAGAGAGAGAGAGAGAGAGAGAGAGAAAGAGAGAGAGATACAGAGAGAACTGAACTGGGGGAGCTCCCAGTTCAGCACATGGTTCCACATGGGCCGGGGCCGGGATTCGATCCCTGGTCCCCGGCGCTGCAAGGTGAGCGCTCAACCCACTGAGCCATCCCGGCTTCCCCTCAATGGGTATTTTAAGGGAAAATGAAATATTGATAATTACTAAATTTAAGAAAAGAAATTAGCTAATATTATAAAATATATCAATTAAATTTAATGTACATATGAACATATATACATTATATGTATATAATGAACAGTCAAAATCTTTCTGCAGATTGAGTGCATTAAGAGAAGGGGAAGTGAGGAGTGTACTTGTTAACCTGGCTGCATCCTTACCAACTCAGCTAGCTTGATTGTGCCCTTCTATGGGCCACAGCTCCTGTTGACTGTCACTATTATAGCAACATCTTCAGGTTTCCGACAACCACTCCCCTAGAGAAGAGGTGGCACAGCTTTCTTATGTGGCTAGCCTCAAAGTACTGTTCCACGTTCTGTTGTCCTCATAATTTCCTCTGTCTTTGTGCGGAGTGCCTCATTACCCTACTAAGTTTAGCACCACTTTTCTGTTAGACGTATCAGGAGAAATATGTTGTTGTTCCTAGAGGAACTTGATATTATCCTCTGAAAATTATATTCTGGCATATATTCCAACTTGAATTCTTTCACAGATTCTATAAACTTATCTGTAAAATTTTAAATTGATGTTAATTTAAAGATTAAATGAACAAAGAGATGTACTTTTCCATTACACCAAGTTTTTTTTCTTTTTCTTGTTTTTCTTTCTTTTCTCTTCTTACCAAATTTTTTTGAGACAGTCAATGGAAAAGGAGTTTTTACTGTTCATTACTTAGAGTTTGTATTAATTTTAAATTATTAAAATTTTAATCTAAAAGCAATGATACTTCAGAAGATATATTTTATCTTTAAAGTTAACTGAAATATTAGTAAGCATTGTGGACAAGTATTGCGGGGGAAGCTGGGATGGCTCAGAAGGTTAAGCGCTCACTTTGCTGCCCCAGGGACCGAGGATTGAGTCCTGGCCCTGAACCATGCAGACTCATATGCTGAACTGGGGTGTGCTTCCCATGTGGGAGGCCCCCAGTCAGTTCTTGCCCCTCAGTTTGGCCCCTGGCTCAAGGGGACGTGCCTCCAATTCGGGAGCCCCCTAGCCCAGTTCCCGCCCTGTGCGGCCCCCACCTACGTACCTGTGTGGAATGAAACCATGTCAAAAACTGATGACGTGCAACCGTAAAGACTGCTCTGCCCCCCCTTCTCTCTCTCTCTCTCTGTCGCTCTCTGTCAAAAACAATAAAATAAATCTTAAAACAAAAACAAAACAAGTATTGGGAAATAAAGATTTCACTAACACCATGAAAACAAAGATAACCATCCACTAAGTGGCTGGACACTGCAACAACGACAGAGGAAAGGACCATTAAATGAGGAACTCTGTAAAAGCATTCCAAAACAGCAAAAACAAACAAGCAAAATATGAAGTCAGCATATATTAATTGACAGATGTTCCACCAGGAAAAATAATAATGAAACAGATGTAAACTATATAATAACAGTTAAATGGAATTAAATATACTCATAAAAGCATTTAACATTATGAAAAACTACCTTGATTCATAAATTCAGGAACTAAGAATAGATATGAACAACAAACAAAACCCAGGAAGAAAGTTAATTGAACAAAGAAAAGAAATGGAAGAAAAAGACAAAATGAGATCAGAAATAGGTAACAAATTACAAGATGTTCAAGGACGAATAGACTAAAATTAAATTTAATTATGAACATTGAAGAAAGGCATAACAGAAACCAACAGAATAAAAATGAGATTTGAAAAAAAGAATTAACAGAGGGTAAAATGGAAAGTAATGGAAGTGGAAGATAGGAAAAGAAGGAATAACATTCATATTATTTTAGCTCCTGAAGAATAAAACTGAACAATGGAACAGAATAATATTAATATTTAAAACTCTAACCTAAGAAAACTTTCCACACTTCTACTTACGTACACATGCACATTAATGTTTTATACATGTGTGTACGTATACACTTGTAGAGTACTTGTTCTAAATAAATGATTTGTTGTTTCTCTGCAACTTATGTTTGAGTGCTATTACTGTATTTTTCTGTGTATAAACCGATACTTTTGTCTAAAATTGTTAGATCAAAAATTGGGGGTCATCTTAAACACAAAAGTAAACTGTGTATTGATTTCTTAATGTTGGGTTAGAAAAGTAGGAGTTATCTTATACATGGGGGTACCTTATACACGGAAAAATATGGTATTAAAAAATTTTTTTTTGCTAATTTTGACAGCTCCACCTAGTACTCTTAATTCGGATGACTGCCTTTGTAAATATGAAATATTAGCTAACGTGATAAATAATTTATGCAATATTCTTACATTTTCTCTGCCATTTAAAATTATTTCAAAATAAAACATAATAATCTGGGTTCTTAAATTCTTAATTCCTATGAACTCATTTACATATGTGTTAGAGGGTGAGGGGCAGAAATGAGGCAGGCAGAATTTTGAAGTTTCCTCAGAAAAAGGTATAGTATGGGTATTTGCATATTTGTTTATAAATCAAATAACCATGTTAGTTAATAATTACTATACCTATTATACTGAAGGTCAATAGGCTAATTAATTTTCTAAGGCATTGCAATTTAGTGAGATCCCTATAGTATATTACCAAGGGTAATCTTATGAATACAATAAATCAAATATCAAAGATAGCTACATGAGTTGATTTTCTTCTCTTACTCTTCCATTCATCCGTATAATCCATAGACAATTATTAAAATCTTATTATATTAGGAATTGTGTCAATTAAATAATTAAATATTAAAGCCATCTTTCAGGTCAAGTAAAGTGAGTTTCTGGGTCTGTAATTATAATAATTAATTATTAAGAGACTTTCCCACCTAAATTGACTGGAGTAAGATTCATAAACTCTATGTCAACAGAATAGAAATAAAGAAAATTATCAAATAAAAACGTTTAAGAAGTACTCCTCATTGGCTAGTTAATACTAAATAAAATGGAATATGAATAATTTATTTATATAATCTATATTTTAGTGGGAATTAATATGGATAGCTCATTCTTTATAAACTTATGTTAAATAATCATTTTGTTCTGAGAGAATATACTACATACTGCTTCAACTCTTAAATGATCATTTGTAACTTTAGAAGTCAGATGTTTGCCTGTGGTGAGAATCCCAACCTGCTAATTACTACTATTAATTTGGATGGTGACTTTACCTTTGTAAATATGAAATATTATCAGATATGATAAACAATGCATTTTGAACCTAAAAAAATCAGCAAACATAAATGCTTTTTACACTTTTATTTCAATATGCCTCTAAATCAAAACATCTATATTTACATAAATTTGTAAGCAAGTAAGGTTTTCTCAGTGTCTCTTCTTTTAATATAGGTATTTATACATACACATTCTCTTACCCACAGGGTAATATAAATTAGTAACTTTCTTTCAGAAGATCTCAAAGGTTTAAGAAAATCAATATATTTAACTTATCTTTTAAAATGAAGCTACACTTTAAGTTTAAAATTGACAATCAACCAATTTTTTTTTTTTAAAGATTTATTTATTGCTTTTGACAGAGAGAGATACAGAGTCAGAGATAGAAAGAAGGGGGAGGGCCCAGAACAGTCTCCATAGTTGCACATCATCGGTTTTTCCACATAGTTTCATTCCACGGGTGGGCTTGTGGCTGCACAGGGCAGGAACTGGGCTGAGGTCTCGCTCCAGTGAGAATTGAACTGGGGGCATTCCCCAGCTCAGCACATGGGTCCACACAGGCCGGGGCCGGGCCGGGACTGGATCCTCGGTCCCCGGGGCTGCAAAGTGAGCACCTAACCCACTGAGCCATCCCAGCTTCCCTCAACCAATTTTTAACTGGGGAAAATCAGATATCACTAAAAAGAAAATTTTTTTAGAAAGAGAGCTTGGCAGACAAACTGTAAGGTTGCTCCGCATAAGCCCTTCCTCCTACTGCTCATTTTTCTGTGTGATTCCCTTCCCTCTCAGGTGCGGAGGACCCGTGACTTCCTTCTAAGCAACAGAATATGACAAAGGTGAGGGATTTGATGTTAAATGAGATGTCCCTTTCACGACTACATTATATTCTCTAAGATGCCATCTTGCTAGCAAACTTGCCCTAGAGGCTTTCCTTATTGGCTGATGAGGTACACCACCTGATAAAGTCCAAAATTTGTGGGGAGCCTCTAGGAACAGTAAGCAGCTTCTAGGAGATGAGAGCACCCTCCAGCTGACAGCCAGTAAGAAATCTAGGTGTTCAGTTCTGCAGAAACAAGAAAATTAGTTCTGTGTATAATCTGTGTGAGAATAGAAGTACCGTAGGTTCGGTTCTTTCCCGTTTTAGCTTTCAGGTGGGGGTGCAGCCTAGTTGATACTTTCAGTGCAGCTTTGTGAAACACTGACAGCAAGAATACCCAGCTAAAGTGACCTACAGAAACTGTGAGAGAGTAAATGTGTGTGCATGTGTTTAACTGCTGATTTTGTTGTAATGTGTTATCTAGCAGTAGACAACTAATATAGATAACTTTCTTTCATTTTCTGTAATGTTCCCCAAAGCGAGAATGTCAGTATGGCTAAAATGAAACAAAAAGCAAGCAGATTTTAGCTGTAAACTATCAATCTGAAATTTTCTTGGAATTTAAGAATATTAAGGACAATTAAAGAGGTTTTTTTTTTTTTTTTAATTTATTGTTAAATTTGATGAGGTTACATTGGTTGGTAACAATTAGACAGTTTACAGATGTACAAGTCCACCTCACATCATTCATGCATCGTATTATGTGCCCATCACTCA
>PVKE010052733.1:0-10246 GCA_004027555.1 Craseonycteris thonglongyai
AGCAGGCTTTTTACTAGAACACAGTGTAGCTTCGGGTACAGAACATGTATAATTTGCATGCATAAAAAGCCTGCTTGGATTGGCTGAGTTAGAGAGGCGGTCCGAGCAGCCTTGCAGTGATTGGTGCGGGATCGAGTTGGAAAATTCGTTTAGCGGCATATTGAGACGTTTTTCAGGATAAACTCGGCATATAAGACGAACCCCGATTTTCGGTTGACTTTTTTTCGTTTCAAAAGTCATCTTATATGCCGGAAAATACGGTAAGTAAATTTTGGTGTTTCCTGGTTGGGACATATATATTACTGTCATGTTTTCTCATTGTATTGTCCTTTTTATCATTATAAAATGTCCATCTTTATTCCTTATTATCTTTTTGACCCTGAAATCTATTTCATCAGATATATGTATGGCTACCCTTGCTTTTTTCTAGGTGCCATTTGCACTAGAGCACTGTTTTCCACCCTTTCACTTTGAGTCTGTGTTTGTCCTTGTGGCTGAGGTGTTTCTCTTATAGGCAGCACAAGGTTGGGTTTTGTTTTTTAATCCAGTGTGCTACTCTGTGCCTTTTATTGGTTAGTTCAGTCCATTTATCTTTACGGTGGTGACTGATATATGAAGATTTCCTATAGCCATTTTTGCATTTGTTTTCTGGTAGCTCTTTATTTTGATTGCTTCTTTGCTTTTTTCTTCCTGTCAGTTATTTTAATTTAATGGTGTTCTATGATTAGTTTCCTTATTCTTCATTTTTTGTTATGTGTCTCAGTTATGCTTTTTTTTTTTTTAGTGGTTATCATGAAGTTTACGTAAAAGCAAGTTTCATATATACAGTGGTTCCTTAAGCATACTTCTTATCTTTATTCTCTTTTAGAATTTACTTCCTCTCCTTTTATGTTTTTGTTGTTCCATTTTTATTCCTATTTATTTTTACATTTTGTTTCAGTTCGAATTGCTTACGTTAGTATTTCTAGATATACTGGCCTTGTGCTGGAGAATTATCTTAACTTTTGTATGTCTGAAAAGGTCTTTACTTCTCCTTCATAGTTAAACGATGATATGCTGGATAGATTATTCTTGGATGGAAATTTTTCTTTCAATATTTTGAATATTTTATTCCATTCCCTCCTGGCTTGTAGAGTTTCTGTTGTGAATTCTGATGACAGCCTTATGGGTTTTCCTTTATTGGTTATGGTATTCTTTTTCCTGTCTTATTTGAGGATTATTTTTTTAGCTTTGATCTTTGACATCTTCAGTATAATGTGCCTTGGAGGTCTGCTAGTATTCAGGTAGCTAGGGGTCCTGTTTCCTTCTTAAATTTGAGGTACCAGTTCTTTCCATAGATTTGGGAAGTTCTCACCTGCTGTTTGTTTGAGCAAATTCTTTGCACATCCCATCATCTGTTCCCTCTGTAATAATACTCATTATTCTTTTTATTCTTCAAGTTTTGTTTTTATTTTTATTTTCTTTCCATTAAAAATTTTTTTTTGTTAAGTATATTGGGGTGACATTGATTGCTATCAATTACATTGTTTCCAGGTGTACAATTCTACATTACATTGTCTATATTTTGCATTATGTGCTCACCACCTAGGATCAGCTCACTTTCCATCACCATATGTTTGATTCCTCATCCTACTCCCCCCCCCACCCATCTCTCCCAGCCACCTCCCCCCTTATCCTCAGCTAACCACTAAACTATTGACTGTGTTCATGAGTCTTTGATGCTTTGTTCCTTGCAGTTTTATATTCCACCTACCTATAAGTGAGGTCATATGTTTTTTTGTTTTTTTTAAATAAATGTTTACTTAAATATATTTTATTTATTTATTTATTTATTTTTGACAGAGAGAGAGAGAGAGAGAGAGAGAGAGAGAGAGAGAGATACAGAGACAGAGAGAGAACTGAATTGGGGGAACTCCCAGTTCAGCATATGGTTCCGCAGAGGCCCGGGCCGGGATTTGATCCTCGGTCCCAAGCGCTGCAAAGTTAGCGCTTAACCTACTGAGCCATCCCGGCTTCCCCTATATGTTTCTTGATTCTTTCATTCTGATTTATTTGTGCTTAATAAGATGTTTTCAAGGTCCATCCATGTTGTCACAAATTGCTGTATTTCATCTTTTCTTATTGCTGAGTAGTATTCCATTGTATAAATGTACTACAACTTTTTTATCCAGTCATCTGTCAGAGGACACTTTGGTTGATTCCATGACTTGGACACCATGAATAGTGCTGTGATGAACATCGGGGTACATGTATCTTTGTGGATTAAGGTTTTCAGGTCTTTTGGGTAGATACCCAGGAGAGGGATTACTGGGTCATATGGCAATTACATTCCTAGTTTTTTGAGGAATCTCCACATTAGCATTCTAATGTTAGTCTTTCTAGTGGAGTCAGATAGTTCTTGTAGAGATCTTTCATTTCTTTTAACTCTCAGGTCTCTCTCTTCTTTCTGTGATATTTTCATATATCTATCTTTGATTTCACTAATTCTTTCTTCCATCTGGTTGGCTCTGCTTCCTTTGCTAGCTATTTCATTTTTCATTTCTTTTGTTGCATTGTTTATCTCCAGAATTTTTATTTGGCTCTTTTTTTAGTAGTTTCAGTTTCTTTGTCAAAGTATCTCTTTTGCTAGAAGATTTGCTTTCTGAGAACATTTAGATGCTTTTCTGTGCTTAACTGTCTTTCTTTGATCTCTTTGAGTGTTTTCAGAACTACAATCTTGAATTTTCTGTCATTTAGCTCATATATTTATAAATCTTTCATTTCCTTTTCTGGCAATTTTTCATTTTCTTTCTGAGCATTTTTGTTCCCTAGGGTACTCGTTGCTGTTGGAGTGTTTCTTTTCCTGGGCATAAGGACTTTTCCCTTGGTAGATATTAATATGACGAGGTCTTTGTTTTGCTTCTGAGTTGGTGTCACTTCAGTATCTTACAATATTTTCTCTTGGTTATTTGGTCTTCTTACACTGGGAGTTTTTCTAGATAGTGGACTTCACTTCTTCGACCCGCTCACCTTGGTTAAGTGCCCCTCCTCTTTGGGAGGGTGTGATAGGCAATGGTATTCTATGCCTCTGAGATCCCAATGTAGGTTGAAGCTGCCAAACCTGTATTTCACAGTTTCCCTGGCTCCTTCTGCTGGTTTCAGCTAGAAGGGTGGGGACATGGTTTGCTGGGAAAGGCACAGGTTTGTTTCTGGCATAGGGTAATGGTGGTTTTCTGGTTTCAGCTTACTGTAAGCAGGCAGTAGGTGGAGTTTGGGAAGAGAGCTTTGGTAGAGACTAAAGAGAAGCAGCCAGCCTTTGTGTATAAGCCAAGCAGTGCTCTGGCTGGGGCCCCAACTCCTCATATGTCATCCTATACTCCAGCTGCCACTGCTGTGATTCATCCACAGGTGCTGTGCTCCATCTGCTGGCCCCAAGCTCTTTCCCCTGGCACTGCACCCTTTGTACCCAAACCATGCTCTGGCTGCCCAAGCCTCTGTCCCAGCCTGTTCCAAGGGTTGTGCTGCACCTCAATCCATATTCTCAGCCCACACCCTACTCTCTCTTCTGCCCGTCTTTAGATCACATTCAACAGCCCAGTCGCCACACTTCTCCCTTCTCTCCTCTTCTACTTGCCTCCCTTCTTCTTGCCTTCAGATATTTTCCTGCAATAGTGGGTCTCCCAGTCAAGGCTATGTGTTGCTTAGGGATTCCCTTGTTGGACTTTAGTTGTTCAATTTGTTGTATTTTCCAGGACACGTTTCAAGAATCTTCTCTTATACCACCATCTTGATGATGTCTCTCTACTCAGTATTTATTTTTATAAAAAAGTAAGAGGATAACAAAAGCTCTCTTACATGAAATACTGAGATAACAATTACTCTTCAGTGAGAGAACTCATTCAAAAATTTATTAATACATTGAGGGAGTCTGGTATTTCATCATGAAGTTATGATGAATATTTCTCTGATGATGTATCTCATGCATCAAAATTGGTCTTTTAACCTCGTATCATAAATCTTCTCACATTCCATGACACAATTTTGTTTTACTACTAACATAACCCTCATTATCTCAACACTTAATCTAGATCTCACCTTTGGCCACATACTGTTCATAACAGAAAATATTCTTTTAACTAATACTGTGCTTTCTGGAAGACAAAGAACCAACCCTCTCACATTACAAAATT
Organism: Craseonycteris thonglongyai; assembly: GCA_004027555.1. Classification (NCBI taxonomy): domain Eukaryota; kingdom Metazoa; phylum Chordata; class Mammalia; order Chiroptera; family Craseonycteridae; genus Craseonycteris; species Craseonycteris thonglongyai. The sequence continues at coordinate 4,170 of PVKE010052733.1, forward strand.
CTTGAAAGTCTAGGCATTTATCATTCATTTCAGAAAAAAATCTTTACCTATCTAACAGATAGAGAAATGTTTTCCTTATTCCATGTGCCGAACTGCCTCACAAGTGTAGATTTTATGAGGGCCCACTGATCAAATACACTAATTTCTTGTGTTCCTCTATGTGTGATCATTTAGGCTGCCCTATATTTCTTTCCATTCAGTTGTGTTTTTCAGTAGCATCCACTTGAACTTCTCTGTGTTTCCTACACTGAACTTCTACTTGTTGATATATTCTAAGCTGGTTTCACAGATATTCTCAAATACTTCAAAAAACTTAGCCTCATTAATTTCTCCTGAGTCTATTAATATTTTCAGTTGTTTTTCTGACATTAGTAATTACAAGCACTTCACCTTTTCTGCACTTGATCTTAGCCAAAAGGCTGAGAAGTGAGTGATTTCTTCACCTTTTCTGGACTCTAAAAGATTTTCTTTCTTTCTTTTTTTTTTTTTTTACTTTAATCCCTGAGATTTCCTCAACACCTCATGCAGTTCTGTGCTTTGAATTTGCTCAGAAAACACACCCCTTTTTTCCACCTAGAAAATACCCATTCTTTTTTATATTTCTAAAGATTTATTTTTATTGTTTTTCACAGAGACAGAGAGAGAGAGAGATAGAGAGACAGAAAGAAGGGGGAGGACCCAGAACAGTCTCCTTAGTTGTACATCATTGGTTCTTCCACATTGTTTCATTCCACAGGTGGGAGTGGGACGGCACAGGGCAGGAACTGGGCCAGGGTCTCAACCCGGTGAGAACCGAACTGGGGGCACTCCCCAGGTCAGCATATGGGTCTGCACAGGCTGGGGCCTGGATTCGATCCTCGGTCCCCGGGGCTGCAAAGTGAGCACTTAACCCACTAAGCCATCCCGGCTTCCCCTAGATTTTCAATGTTTATGGCTACTTCTGTAGCTAAAATATTATCTTTTTTAATTAAACCAATTTAAATTTGGAGCATAGATGCTTGATTTCTTGTAAATGAGAACCACAATTTGAAACAGAAATTTTCAAACCATTTTTCCAACATAACATGGCATTTTTCTTGAGAAAGAAAATAAGAACTAAAGACCATCAAACTTGCTTAAAATTCTATCAATTGATGAACCCAAGGACAAAATTCTTGTATTTCTATGCTCTAACAATGTATTATGAAGTCACAAGAGTTTTTCAGTGCTTCAATTCTAACTTTGTATATACAAAAATATTTGTATACTTTCACTGCAAATCATTCAATATTGATGGGTAAAGAGTCGACAGGACACTGGAGACAATTGTGTACAATGTGTGCGACTAATGCCAATAATCAGCCTCTTCAGTTCACTTTCAAGTGTCACCACACGTTATTTTTTTCCAAGTTTTTTGCAACCACCAAAACTGGAGTTTCTGTAAAGCAATTACTTCCTTCAACATAGTACACCATAGATTGGCTATTTCACCAGGTAAGGAAATACAGTCTATAATTTTTCCCGAACACCACAATTTGGCAAAAAGTGCCACACGAAGATTGGGAAAAGTGTGATATCTGTTTTGTTTGGTGCATCTAAACTGACTGTAATGCTTTTTGTTTTATTCAATTCCTCTATTAGTTTGCACGATATGTATGTTCATAAAACATTGATAATTATTAGTTCTGATTTGGTAAGCACTGAAGAAAATTTTGATTCATATATTTTCTTTATCAATGTTAACAAGCAATTATTTGTGCAAAAACTTTGGTCATGATGCACAGTAGGATAAGCAATAAGAGGCTTACTTGCTGCAATTTTATCACTTTCACTATCACCAACTCATCTCATAAATGAAGTGTTGTTTTTAACTGAAGCCAGTCTTTTCAGCTTCCTTGTGTTTCTGGCTACATAGATGCTGGTTGATGTGACTTCTATCTCCATAAGCAATGAGAAAATAGACATTACAATGTTGGCATAACACTTTTTGTTTCCCATCACAACACTGTTTGTCTTGTTTAATAAACTTGAATTTCTTTTGGAGATTATCATTGAAACTTTAGTTTCACCTCTTTCTCTTTGGCATTACAAGAGCAGACTTTAAGCTTTAAAAATTAAGACAAAAATATGTTTGTTTAAGCCACTGACAATGAATAACAAAGCCATTAGTTAGCATATAGGCAAAACAAAAACTAATATTACAGCATAAAAGATACTACCGCATCTGAGCAAGGCCACCATCACCAACATGTGCATCCCCATACCCCACTGTAGTGCATTTGTTTTATTGAGACAGAACCAGAATGGATTTTTAGTAGGTTCTGTGGTGGGGGATTGGTTTGCCAGCCACCAACACTAAGAAAACAATGATATGAGTAGAATGTGGTGCTCCAAGCATAGTGAGCAGTGAGAATGCATTTGCTCCATCTCTTACTAGCAATTTTCTCCCTGGGCTAGAAACCTGGCCCTACAAAATATAAAGGAAACTGTGCTATGGTAAAAAATTCATAAAATGAAACAATTTACAACTGAAAAAAAGTATGGGGATCCTGGGATGGCTCAACAGGCTAAGCACTCACTTTGCAGCCCCAAGGTCTGAGGATCAAATCCCCACCGAGCCTGTGCAGACCCATTGCTGAACTGGGGTGTGGGCCCCAGTTTGGTTTTTACTGGGGTAAGCTTCCCATGTGAGAGGCCCCCAGTTCAGCCCCCAGCTCATGGGGGTGTGCCTCCTATGCAGGAGGCCCCTGCCCAGTTCCTACTCTGTGTGCCTCCCCCCCACACCACCACCTGTGTGGAATAAAACCATGTTGAAAACTGATGACATACAACTATGGAGACTGCTCTGGGCCCTCCTTCTTCTCTGTCTCTCTCTCTGTCTCTCTGTCTCTCTCTCTGTCAAAACAATAAAATAAATTAAGAAAAAAAATAAAACCATGATATAACAAAACAACTACAGCTCCCTTTGTGGTCTTTTAGACTATAAGAGACCTAAAAACACAAATTAACACACTACAAAAGAACATGGAAAGGGGCTCAAATGAATAACACTAATTTATCGCATATAAAATACCCCCAAAAACACTCATAAACAATACACATATCAATAAAATGCTTATAAAATATCATATGAGCTGTACAAAATCTGTATGACATACCACACTGAACACTAATGGAGGACTACAGTGGGCAGACTACAAAAAAAATCATAGATATACACCAAAAAGAAAAAAAAAAAAAGTGGCATGAGCATTCTGACTGCTATTACATGCCAGTATATGCTGATGGCCCACTGGAGAGTTCTGCTGTAATAATAATAATAATAATAATAATAATAATAATAATAATAAACCTAATACCCCATTGAACCAAGATATGAATCTGAAAAGTCTGAATCAAACTGAATGTAGGGTAGGAAGAATCTCTATGGGTGGAATGATGGTAGAAATAACAGTAAGACTCACAGTCACTGCATCCCATATGCCTAACCTGATGGAAGCAAACAGCCCGATCAGCTCGTTCAGTAGTTCATGTGCATTGAGACCCTCCTGGATCCCACATGCTGAATGGAGCTTAGTGAGTGCCTCTTGAATTCCCTGCCAATACAGACAAGCAAGGGAGCAGCATCTGATTATCCCTAGCTCAAGAAGCCTGTCCCTGACTGGTTAAAGAGGAACTTCCTCTTTCATCACATTGTAGTTTTACTGCATGCATTGATTAGCATAGTCTTATAATAAATAAACAACCCATGTTCAGTTTTTTCAAAAAAATATACATAAAAATGGGACAAAATTGGCATTTATATTAAAATGATGGGACAGTTAGGGAATATGGAAAAATAAATGGTACTGTCTTATTTAAAACAGTAGGTATGACCAGATTATATAAATCTGGTATTCTGGGTGTGAACCATGTGGGGACCCATTTTCTGTCCTACTGCTGACCAGGACTGCATTGTAAATTCCCTATTAAAACTCTTAAAACTGGGGAAAGCCGGGACGGCTCAGCGGGTTGAGCGCTCGCTTTGAGGCCATGAGGACCGAGGATCGAATCCCGGCTCCGGCCCAGGCAGGACCCACGTGCTGAACTGGGGAGTTCCCACAGTTTGGTTCTCTGACTGTCTCTGTCTCTATCTCTCTCTCTGTCTGTCAAAAAAGTAGAATAGAAATAACTATGCACTGAAGACAGAAAGATGGTTTCTCTCTATAAATGTGAAAAGATAAAGAAAAAGAAAAAAAAAAAAAAAAAAAACTCTTAAAACTGACCAAGCTGGATTGCCCATATCATTCTTTGGCATCAGCTCCTTCGACATTTAGGGGCTGCTTTGCATACATGACTCTTTCATGAATAAGACCCTTTCATGATACATGCATCGGGGCTCAATATGACCAGACAACTTTAAGGAATTAAAACTGATTTATAGAAGCCACTAAAAACCCATGGAAATATTGGCCTGGGACATTTCTTACATTGTTTCCAATAGCCTTACCAGGTAAGTAAAGAATGTCACTTCTTGGCAGGTGCAACAACCTCAAGAAGAGAAGAACTCACCCAAATCTATACATATTGCAGACTTTGTCTGAAGGCAACTCCTTGCCTTGGTTTTTCTGGCCTTGAGAGCCTTTTTTAGTTCAATCTGGCAATTCCTTATGAAAATTTCCAGTAATGCAGATTTCTTAAAAGCCTGTGTGTTTAATTACTATTCATGCTGTACTTATAGAAATAATCAGGCCAAGTTTATTGAAGTGATTTGTTTTGCAAATAAATTAATCTTAATTTGGCTATTTTTGATAAAAGAAAAACTGTGTTTCAATGGAAACTACAATATACCCTTATGGATATTAGATTCTAGTGCTATTCATTGTCTTTGGAGGTTTTTTTTTTCCATTTTGTTTTTGTTTTCTACCTATAAACTAGACTGGATCCTGATTTTTTCTAATTTTCTTAAAGATTTTGCTGCAACTTTCTGAACTAACATTTATATTTACTGTCTTTTGACTTGGAATCATTGAGAACTGAAATTGTCCTTTTCCAAGGCCATGCTTGCTAAAATTGGGCAAACTGACATACCGGTAGTCAGGAAATCACAACAGCTCACCTATGGACAACCTTTGTACCTGTTGTAGAAATATCACCAGAGATACTCGAACTGCAGACCAGGAGAACCTATCAGACCATCACTGCTTTCACTCCTCTTGCAGATGATTCAAGACAGACATCTAGAAATCTCCTTGACTGCCTGCCCTTGGAACTCATGGACTGAGATTATAGTCTGCTCCAATCATTAACTGTTGTTTTTTTTGTTTCCATGGAGATGCCGCTTATTAAATACCTGATTATATGCACCATAGGCTTAAATTTGGGAGCCCACCAGCTTCATGGCCTCCTGAAATGAGATACAACTGTTTAACTAAACTGACACTTTCTTAAAGACTGAGGCTGGAAATAATGAAATACAGAACACTCTAGCATAAGGTGACCAGATTTTAAAATTGGTAAAGCGGGACACCATTGACCGGGGGGGAGGGGGTCCTTAATTAAAAATTTGGTCTATATGGAGCAACAAAAATTTTCATAGAACGCAAAAATAGTATTGTAATATTTTTTTTAATTTCAACATAAGTACCATTTACAAATATAATACATTAAAAATTATGTATAGTATTATTTTATTCTTTGGCATATTTCTCATTTGAGTGAATTTTTTTTAGTAGGTTGCTGTCGTTGTTTAAAAGGTCATGAAATTTTTCACAAGAATTTGTTAAATTATATTTCACACATAAAATGGCTTTCAAAGTCTCAACACTTAATTGTGATTTTTCTGATGTCCACGCTTTATTTACCATAGAAAATATGCCTTCAGTCACAGCATTAGTTCCTGGTAAGGATAGCGCGTATGCCACAATTTTTAGTGCATTATTGTATGGAACGCAGTTTGTTTCAAAATGACGAAATATTTCTAACCATTTGTTCTCTATTGTGATTTCTTCTGATGCCCAAGATTTAACCTTTTCCTTATCAATATATTTTTTTAATAATGATACCTCATTAAAAAGATCATTTTTGGAAATATTACTATATGGGAAATTTTGAGTAAT
>PVKE010052734.1:0-10247 GCA_004027555.1 Craseonycteris thonglongyai
CTACAAGGTCTGATTCAATAGGATTTCCAGTTACTAGAGCTGAATAAAAGGCAGAGTTTTAAAGACTGACTAATTAAAACTTGGAGGAAGAAAGTATTTTTCTATCAGGATTCGTTAAAGACAAAATGATTGAGCTGACCTCATTCAGAAGAGCCACCCACATCTTTACACCAGTAACTGAGCTGAACATTCATGTACAGTTACTGAAAATAACTTCAGCAAGGACCACTTTTGTGAATTAGTGAGTTGGCATCCAAATGCTTAACAAATTGAACCCTAGCATTTGGGAATGGAATGAGGTTCAATAAAAGCTCACCCATTTCTGAAAATATACATTTTAAGTTAACTACATATATAATAATTTGGCAAACCAGTTGCTATCCAACAAAAGTCATTAAACACCTTGCTTGCTTTTTTTTCCCTCCAGAGCTGAATCTTATCACCTCTCACTGACATCAATACTAATGTTCCAACTGGCTTTATCTTTCTCTTCTTTGTTTCAGTCATCCCCTGGGAAAGACATGCATCCTTCGTTTGCTTATAAATGAATGCCCTCATTACCCTCATTCATGGATGCAGATTTATTTACTTCGAGTGAACAGATGATAATTAGACACTGTGATGGGGAAGGGTTGAGGCAAAATAACATTGTTCCTGTGCTTTTTTTCTAGTAACTAACATTTCATTCTTTTCAGGGGGAGACCTTTAGAGGTCTTTATTCCACTGATAAAACATCCAACAACTAAAACCACAGAGTTCTGAGAATAGTCCCAGGACATCAAGAGAGATAAAAATACTGGAAAACTCTCTAAGAACCAACGCCAGCTACACTGGGCTTGAATTAGTGATAGCAGAGAATGCCAAATCATCTCAACTTCCCAAAGGGCTGATGAAAGCAAGCTTTCCCAGGCGCTTTTAACACTGACTTCAAAACAATAAAAGACACAGGGGTCAGTATTCTGCAAGGTTTATCTTATTTAAATGTAGGAGATATCTAGTTACTGTCATGAGAGAGACCCATTCTAGAATCCCAGCAAATGCAACTTAAAAAATTATTTCCATTAGAGCACCCTTGACCTCATTCTGGGTTCCTGTAAGTATCCTCCTATAGCAGAGAACACTGTTCTACAGCGAGACAGTTATAAAGAGGTCATCAAAGCTTCTGGTCAGAGAAAACTGTAGTCCCTCTTGCCCCTGCCAAAGTATCAGCAGTGTGAATCAGCTCTGGTTTATCTCACAAGACATCTCATGCTTAGTTTTCTTCTACTAATGCATTACTTGTTCTTGAAAAATGAAGAATATGATTCCAATTCTAGAGGTCATAGGCACTAGGCATGAGGGAATCAGGCATATGAAATAAATATCATTTTGGTTATCTTTATTTGTGGGAAGGGAAAACACTAATAAAGAATAGAAATAGGGAAGCCAGGATGACTCAGCAGGTTGAATGTTTGAATTGCAGCCCCAGGGTCTGAGGATTGAGTCCCAGCCCCAGCCTGTGCAGTCCCATGTGCTGAATTGGGATATGCTTTCCACCCCAGTTTGGTTCCCATCTCATGTGGGAGGCCCCTGGCTTGTGAGGACATGCCTTCCATGCAGGAGGCCCTTGCCCAGCTCCTGCACTGCATGGCCCCGCACCCACCTGTGTGGAATGAAACTATGTCAAAAACTAATGACATGCAACTATGGAGACTGCTCTGGGCCCTTCACCTTCTCTCTGTCTCTCTCTCTGTCTCTCTATCTCTGTCAAAAACAGTAAAATAAATCTTAAAAAAAAAAAAAGAATAGAAACAGGGATGCTGGGGGGTAGCTTAGCAGGTTGAGTGATTGCCTTGCAACCTCAAGGTATGGGGATTGAGTCCCGGAACTAGCCCGTACAAACCCATGTGTTGAGCTGTGGAGCAGCTATAACCACCAGGATGACAGTTAAGGTTATAGCCTCCCACGCAGGAGTTCCCCTGTTTGGTTCCTGCCCCCCATCCACCTGTATAGAATGAAACTATGTCACAATGGATGATGTACAACTATGGAGATTGCTCTGGGTCCTCCTTTCTTCTCTCTCTCTCTCTCACCTTCTCTTAAACAATAAATTAAATCTTAAAAACAACAATAGAAACAGGAGTTGTGCTGATAGCAGACACTGCTTATGTGGAGGCCAGCATACCCTGGCCTCCATGAGTTATTTAAAGGGTCCCTACAGAGCCTGATCTAAATAAAAATAATTTTATTTATGCCCAAAAGTTCATCATTGGGCATGATATCTCTAGAAGATACTTTTTTTTTTTAAACAGAACACATTTTAAAAATGTAAATGCTGTTTGAGAAAACTAAAGGAGAAATTGTTCTCACCGACCAGCACACACTGGGGGTAGAGAGGGTCAAGAAGTTGAAGACGGAGGAGAGTAGGTGTAGAAAGAATGGGAAGGTGGAAGATGAGGCCCAACCAGTAAGGGGTGACAGAAGGTTGCCTAGGAAACCTCTTTCAATGAACTTGCTGGAAGTTCATTGAAAGTTTCAATGAACTTGCCTCCTTCTGAGTTCTGGGGTCTCTGATACTTCCCTGTGGATCTATGCTAAGGTTACCAGACATCCCGCTTTTGGCGGGACAGTCCAGATTTTTAACAATTTGTCCCTCATCCCACGGCGTTTTAAAAAAGTCCCGATATTTGGAAAGAATGCACGACAAACTAGGGAACAGTGGGAGATAAACCAAATTTTTAATCAAGAACCCCCTCCGCCCCGGTCAATGGTGGTCAATGGTGTCCCACTTTACCAATGTTAAAATCTGGTCACCTTAATCTATGTAAGAAGACAGAGGCAAACCAGCCTCAGGGAGGAAGGAGGTGTTGGCCTCATGGCAGGAAAAGGAAGCCAGGGGCCCTGCTCTGAGACTGACTCACCCACACACCCACTCATTTCAGGGCTGGGTCTACCATTTGTCCATCTGAAGAGGGTAGACAAGGGGAAATGGAAGAAGTGCTGCCTGAGAGGGGCACACGCACCTGCTGAACAGGGGTCTGAACTGTTCGACCTCAGTCACAGAAGGAAGCAGGCGCCTTTGCTTTCTCCCTGCTCCTCACTTGATTTCACTTCAGCATTCTAATACAAGGTGAATCTTTTTGTTTTTAACATACGATGAATTTTGAGGAAAGACTATTTGTTGCTCAGGATGACTGGCATTTAATGCATAGTAATTTTTTTTTTCAGGAAAAATAGAACATAAGTTAAATTTGAGGTCCTTTCCTCCCACCCTACCCAGCTGCTTGCATTCTTCCTCTGTGGAGGTAACATAGCATCCTGGTTAGGAGTCTGGATCATGCCCAGACTGCCAGTGTTCAAATCCTAACTCTGCTACTTCTTAGTTGTGCTCTTAAGCAAGCTATTAACCTTTCTGTGCCTCAGTTCCCTTTTATGTACAATGGGGTTAATATTGCCTCCCTCACAACATAGTTGTGACAAATAAGTGACAGTACTTGGAGGCTACCTGGAACACCACCTGGCAAATATTAGTCATTACAAAGGTCAACATAATTATTCTGCCTTGCGGGTAAGGGAAAAATGGTAATTTACCATGGGAGAATCAGAGGCTGAGAAGAGCTTAGACCCCTCGTTGGTGCTGTGCCCACAATAAATCCACAGCCTCTGTTTGTAAGATGAGTAATGATTGTCTCTGCGATCAGTTCTCTTTTCTAAATACAGCATGGGACTTTAAACGATAAATCTTCAGCAGGCTGCCTTCTCAAGGGCTTCTAAGAAACATGAGCTGTAAGACTTGGATTACAGTAAATCACCTTCCATTTAGTTCTGGTTCTGTTTAGCCCAATATCTGTTCCCTTTACTAAAAACTGGTATGCTTGATTTTCTATTTCACCTAGGAATGAGAGGATTTTCTAGGCATGAGGTCTGGTTTAATTAGTAAAAGTCATTTTGGACTTGCAGTCTGGGATCTTGCTTCTAGGATTCATGGGAGCACCCATTACAAACTTCTAAGCCTCAACCAGTATGATTCATGGTGAGGAGAGGAAGAAGTGTCTAATACTCTGGTATTATGCAATGGGAAAAAAAGAATGTCTGCTTTAGAGCTGAGACTAGAGGCGCGAAGTGCTTTGGACTCCCATGGGAGAGATGCTACAGTAGTTCTGAGTAATATTATCATGCATAACTAATTGCCTTTCCATGACCAAAGGGAAAATAGAAGTCAGAGTTTAGACAGGGTTTTAAAAAAGTCAGTTGGAGCAGCCAACACTGCACCTGGAGGGTAATAATAATAGATAGCATTGCGTTCTCTACCCTAAATAATTTTCAGAATAATATAGGAGTGTTTAAAAAACAGATAAATAAATCAGTGCATTTAAGGGGACATCTGTTTCCACTTCCTTCAGCTGTAATGCCAACTGTCCACCTTCTTGGAAAATTCCAAAAAAAGAAAAAATAATAAAACTCTAAACCTTAGAGCAGGGGTTGTTTTTAAAATGCTGAACCAACTCTCCCGAGCTATAATGTGCAATTTGAGTTCTGCAGCTAAGGGGAAGCTGCAATGTGATGTGATGGGGAAAAACACGCTAACGACCTGAGCCATCCTGGCAATTCCCTCCCTCTGGGCCTCCGTTTCCTCGTTGGCCAAACCTGAGGACTGAATGTATAGTTGATGGCTAAGGTCCCCTCCAGCTCTGACACTCCCGCCGGGCACAGCTGGGGGCGCTGGGCTCAGAGTGCGCAAAGCACTTCTCCGGGAGGTTTGGCTCACAGCCCAGGAGAGAAACTGCGAGGCAAGAGAGGGTCAAGGACGCTGCCTTGGTCCGGAGGGATGAGAGGACGTTTATCCCGCGCGGTCGTGGAGAGTGGAAAAGCAAGGAGAAAGAGTGAACAGCCGAGGTTTCTAAGCAGCTCCTGAGGAAGCCCCCGCGGGATGGGGATGGAGGGGCAGTCGGGGCGCCCGAGGAGCCCGGGGTGCAGCGGGGGGAGCTATGCAGGGTCGGGGCTCTCGGGCTGCGGGCAGAAGCGACGAGAGATGCAGGGAAGGCAGCGAGAGGCGGGAGGCGAGCGGCGAGCGCGCCGGGCAGCCCCGCATTCGCGCGGCGCCCGGGGGCTCACCTGGGTCTCCTCCTCCGACAGGCCGGCTTCGGCCGCGATGAGGCACAGCGTGGTGGGGTCCGGGTGCTTGTTGACCTTGTTGAAGTTGTACTCCAGAATTTCCACCTGGTCCTCCGTGGGGCCGCTCGCGGTCTCCGCGGACATGGTGCTGGCGGGGCTGCGGGGAAAGAGAGGCGGCGGTGAGCGAGGCGGGACGGCGATCTGGGCGCGGGGCGCGGTCCGCGGTCGGGCGCCCCCGGCCCACGGTGGACCTGCCTGGGAAGGTGACGGCGCCTTCCTCCGCCCGGGCCTCCGGGCCCCGCCTGCGGTGGAGGGAGGGCGCGGACGCCGCGGGCCCGCCCAGCCCTAAGGCTCCAAGGAAGGCGTGGAGGAGGCGAGGCGGTGATTCTGAAAAGCCGCCTTCAAAGCTCCTTCAAAGCTCCGTCCCGGGAGAGGAGCGGCGCAGGGGCGGCATGACCGAGGCGTGGGCGGGCACCCGGGACGCTCGGCTCTGCGGGGCGGGTGAGGCCCGGGACTGCCGCACAGCCCACGCCTCTGCCGAAGAAAGGACCCACAGGTCAGAAGTGACCTCTCCAGGGAGAAATGGGGGCCTCGCGTTTAACCTCTTTACGGAGGTGGAGATAGTACCGGGTGCACAGAGACGTGATTAACCCCGGAGTTCCTCAGGCCGGGATCTGAGCAGAGCACCAGGAATGTCCACCTGAGGCCTTGTCTGAGTCACTGCCATCTGCAGGCGCCTCTTCCAGCGCTCCACCCGCGATGTGTCTGGGTCGCAGGCCTCCAGCCAAGCCGGCTGACTGCTGGGCTGCCTGTTCACGGCCCACGCGCCCGGGGCCATTGCACCCCAGCGAACCAGAGAGCCCGCTTCACTAGGTGCCCCTCTAGGAGAGCACTTCCACCATAAAGCCAAAACCCGACGGAGAAGCTACAGCCACTGCCTTAAAATCTCAGACTTACCCGTGATTGTATGAAAATACACTGTAAAGTCAAGAGAATGGGTCCATTGCAAGCTTCAAGGTCTCTTGCGTTCCCTTACTTGAGAGCCAAATATTGCTCTAGCAGATTTTACGCAACACGACTTCCTGCTACATCTTCCCCATTCCTGCGTAGCCTCTGAATGGGGGGGGGGGGGGCAAGAACCAGGCAGCTGTGTACCCCTGTTCTCCCTCCCCCCAATTTAAGATATATCAAGGTGTAAGAAATGAGAGTCTTCAAGATCTTGGCCGTGGACTTGGTACAGACAGGTCAGAACCTGACATTGCTGACTTTAAAAGATAAGTGCAAGTGTGGGAATCACGTTTTTTTTTGTTGTTGTTGTTGTTTTAACAATTGCAAAATCATCTACCGGTAGTACAATCCTGAGCATGTTTTGATGTGGTTTGTGCCCGGGATGAACCACTCTCCACCGATCTGCCTGCATGAATAATATTACCTTGTCTACTGGGACCTGCGAGCCAGGGCCCCTAAATAAATGTCTTTGCCTCTCCTCTAGGTGGGTTGAAGAAGCTTGCAGATAAGACAAGAAGCCATTCTGTGAGAGTCTTGGGCTTAAGCCATCCATCAGGTCACCGGATAATCTCCCTGTGTTTTTATGGAGCTCTGTGCCACTCTGCCTCCTAAACTCTTTAGCAGTGATGCCTGTCACAATGCTCAGGCAGGACGGGGTCAAGCCCAGTCAGAAATGCCTTCTCTCCTGTTGGCATCTATCTCTCCCTTTCTCTGACACAGAATTTAAGAGCTGGAAAGAACCTTGGACATTAACTCTTCCAATCCTGTCCTGCAACAGCCCAGCAGAGTGAGGCCCACGGAGACTTACTTTCCCGATGTTGTCCAGTTAGTGACCGGTACCTTAGAATGGAAGGCCTTACTTAGCTTTAGTATCAGTCCTGTCTGCTAGGTCCTTTTCAACAGACCATTCTGTCTCTGGTTTGACAGAAAAAACCAGGAGGTTAACAGTCTCAATGCAAACAGGGGCTTGTCACCATTTTGAATGGGAATTGACTAACTTCTTCGGATATCAATTGCAACCACAGCCCCCCACTGGAACCACCCACCACTGCTTATTTTACCTAAAAGAACACAGGAGAGAAGAAGCTGTGGCCTCTGAGCTCATTTCTTGCACTAGAAATGTCCCATCTAATTCCATTGACACAGTTATGCTGGCTCTTGCATAAAAAAAAAAATTGCAGCTTCTTCGTGGAGTCCTCAGTTCTTCAGAAATATTAGTCAAATGTACAAATTTCTGAACTGAACTCAAATTCAAGGACTCATTTTTTGTTATTTAGTTGCTATTATATAATTCAAGGACAACTAATGTTCTTCCAGTTAATCAGGTGCATTTTCTCTTACATTTTTGTGGGTTCCTGTTACAGGATTCTGTATGAAGTTTCACGGATAGGCCCCAGTTGACTTTACAGTACTCCTCCAGTTAGTTGGCTGGGGGCCATTGGACTTAGCTGGCTACTAAGGAGATTTGTGGGAGGACCATTTGAAAGCACCTATTTCTCCAAGGTACAGCAGATCTAACCTGCTATTTCTCCACAAAGTTCAGTCTCTGTTATTTCAGTCTTATTTAGGTGACAAGTGCTTGCTGCGGCTGCTTTGTTTCTTTTCTCCTTCTCTTTCTTTTAAAGGAATCTTATAAGGCAAATCACCCTAGTGACCTTGGTCTTATAAAACTTCTCAACTTTTTCCAATAAGGAAACTGTTGGAAAGTTTCTCTGAAGGTAGTCTAAACAATTTCAGATGAAAAGAACTAAAAATATGTTAAAGCTTCTTAAACTTTATTTTTAGCACAAGTTCTATTGTTGCTGTGGTTATTAACGTATTGTGAAATTTTCAAAGAGTAATTTGTTTTGTGGCTGTTTTCTTCTGTGGATAGGGGAAGACAATGCATAAACCTTTCAAAATGGTTGAAGAAAAACTAGTGGCTTTTTTCTAAATCAACTCCAATGCCTGGTTAGACAGCTTTACCTTTGTCTCCTAATCCCATATTACCATTTCTTTTTTAAGATATTTAGCTATATGAACTAGGTCACAGAGAGTGCTACAACTAATAACCTGCAGCGACGGCTGTGGACTCACATTTACCATCTTCTTCATCCTGTCCCAGCCATTCCAACCTGCAAAGCCACTAATATCAAACCAAGAGAAAAAAGTTATTGGTGACAAATACTCCTCATAAACAGAACCCCGTGGTGAGCTGGCCAAACGCGAAAAAACAGACAGATCATTCTTTAGCGCCATCTCTCAATTTTCTTTACCCTGAATTTCATTTATATTCACTATGGACGTCATGGAAGCAATGATCTCCTGAAGTATTTTATATTTTCTTAAGTGAGAAAAATGATGTGCTGCCTTTTCCCCAAGAAATGTGACAGGTCTTTAGAAGAGGTAGGGTTTCCCTTCTCATCACTAACTGAACTGCTCTGGACAGAGTGGGGAGGGAATCGATCACCCAGCCTGTCAGTGTTCCTCAGCATTGACAAGTAGGAGTGGACTATTGATCTGCCTCCCCAGGATAACATAGCACTAGTTAAAGAGTACATTTTGTTTGGTTTGGTTTTTGTTTGGTTAATGTCCTTAAGCCTAGAGCAGTAGTTCTGCTGCCTGGCTGGGCTTCAGAAGCCCGTGTAGAAATGTCCAGGCCCACTGCAGACCTCCTGAATCAGAACCCCATTTTAGGAACTCAGCATGAAAGTAACACAAAAAGCATTTCAGCTCTTATAAGATTTAATCATTAACACAAACCGTAAATGTTTAGAGTTTCTTATACCTTATACCTGTAAAAATGCATTAAAATATCTTCTAAGTCTGATGCTGTGTGTAATTTCAACTGTTGAGTAAGTGGGTAAGTTGAGGTGGTTTTAAAGAAATAAGCTTGTAGAAATACACAATGGAAAAAAGTTAAATCCCCATGATATTAATTTTTTATATATATATCCAGGAATGGGGAAATTGCCTTTAAAATTAGGAATTATCAAGAGAAAATTTGCCATGCTTTCAAAAATTTATAATTTATATAAAACCTTTTTAAATATATTTCAGAAAAATGTGTTCTTGTGTTGAGATCAGAGTTTAAAATAGGTTATCAAAAGAAAAATTTCTTTCACCACTTCATACAAATTTCCATAATTTAGAAGCTAAAAGTTGCAGTGAGAAAGAGTTGGCAACCTTGAGTTTAATCATCCTCTAATTCCTTAAATTTTCCAGTAAAGAAAATGTTACTTTTTTAAAAAATATTTTTAAAAGATTTATTTTCTTGTTTTTGACAGAGACAAAAACAGAGAGAGACAGAGAGAAGGGAGAGGGCCCAGAGCAGTCTCCATAGTTGTACGTCATCAGTTCTCCACATGGTTTTGTCAGACACAGGTGGGCAGGGGCAGCATAGGACAGGAACTGGGCTAGGGGCCTTCCACACGGCAGGCATGCCCCCTAGAGCCAGGGGCTGAACAGGGTGGGTGGGGGAGTGAGGTGGGGGTAGGGCAAGAACCAAACTGGGGGCCTCCCGCATGGGAAGCACACCTCAGTTCAAGATATGGGTCCTCACGGGCCGGGCCTGGGATTCAATCCTCAGTCCCTGGGGCTGCAACATGAGTGCTTAACCTGCTAAGCCATCCCAGCTTCCCCAAAATGTTAAATTTTAAGATATTTATACAGGCAAGTTATATAATAGAACCAAGTTCACATAACATCATTGCTGTCTTCAGGAAAACCTATATGGGAAAACTCATTTTTAAATGCAGTATTGATTCCAATTTTACATAGGAAAAAATAAAACTGGAGGAAAATGTAACAAAGTGTTAACAGTGATTAAATATTTAGATTGGGGAATGACAGATGTCCTAATTTTTAAAAAATATTTTTCTATGTTTTCACATTTATTACTTTAAAGGTAGAAAATTTACGGGATGTCAGGTTAGCTCAGGAGGTTGAGTGCTTGCTTTGCAATGGCAAGGTCCGGGGATTGAGTCCCAGCCTTGGCCCATCCAAACCCATATGCTGAGCTGTAGCACAACTGGTAACTGCTGAACCCTGCGGTGAAGGTTCTTACCTCCCCTATGGGACACCCCCACTTCAGTTCCTGCCCTGCATAGCCCCACATCCACCTGTGTGGAATGAAACCATGTCACAACTAATGATGTACAACTATG
>PVKE010052735.1:0-10246 GCA_004027555.1 Craseonycteris thonglongyai
TTATTATTATTATTATTTAGTATCTGGTACCTTCCTCCAGAGGCCCAAGGTTACACTTATATTCCTTAGAGATGGGCATCAGAAGCCCAAGGCTTACATTTGCATTTCTTAGGTATGGGCATCATGGTTATGGAGGCCTTCCTGACTGTCTGAGTTTTGCTTGCTATCTTACTATCCTGTCTCATCCCCCACTCTGAACAGGTCACCCTAATGGCAAGGGTAATGAAACAATAACGACTCTGGCTGCTTCGTAGTGGTGATGCTGGCAGCTAGGGCCCGTCCAGAGGTTAATCTAAAGGGTCTCAGTAAATAGAGGAATGCACATGGGACTTTGGTATCAAGATTAACTGGAGTATGGCATCTTAGTTCCAGGGTGTGGACCGTGAGAGCCGCTTGAACCAGCGAAGAGGAATTTTGTACATTGGAAGGCACTGTAGACCGTAGCAAGAAGTTATCCCTACAATGAGAAATAAAAGGAAAATGAAGAAGGTTTCTTGCAGCTTTGTTAGGGAGCCATGAGGTAAGAGAAGAGATCAAGACTAAAAAATACCCTTCAATTAATTTTGTGTTTTCTGACAGATTAAAACATCACATTTTTAAAAATTCTTTACATCCATGGTTATGTCTTAGCAGCAGGTAATCTATGGAGGCTCAGTTTTCAAGAACAGCTTCTCTGACTTGTCTTAGTTCCTCCCCGATAACATGGATGGCCTAGGAGGTGTCATCTAAAGCTTTTTCCATGGAGCAGGCTAGCTAAGTAGCCTCTAGGTTTAATGCAATAGTCATGGCTGGTATTACAAAAAGGGATAGGGAAACATATTTAGCTAGGCTAAATAAATGTGCATCACTGTTACAACCAGAATCTAAAGCAAGCTCCCTGGTTCTGCGGTGTCTAACTAGAGAAGGTTTCTGTGGTAGGAAAATACTTAGCCTTCCGAAAGAACATAGACATTCAAGGCTGTAAACTGGAACATAAGAATAATATCTGTTTTTCCACAGATATTAGAAATCATCCAGCAGGCAACTTGGCATGTGCATTAGCATAGCCATTCGTGGTTATGAGATGCAGTTTAGAGCTACATCAGTTGAGATGTTAAGACAATGGTTAATATATCTAATAAATATCATACACTCTTTTGTGGGGGTCTTACTAGAGACCTTGAGAGAAAACATTGTTCTATCTTTTGTGGTGACTATAAGAACCCAATTATAGGTCAGAATAAGTACCAGGCTTATTAATAAGTTGGTTTTATATAAGGTAATTATATTTTGCCTAAAACTTGGTATCTAGATCTTATTAAATCTATTGACTTTTTAGCTTGACAGTGGTTACAGTGCTCAGGAATGCAGTCTAAAGCAATGGGCAGTAATTGGAAGCAGGGCTCAAATGCCCTAAGAAAACTTCTCCAGAGTTCTTTTTAAAGTCTGATTGTTTTGTTCTACAAATTGTCTAAAGTATAAGCTATTGGTAAGAAACAGACTGACTATCAGCCCAAGTCTATGGCTTCTA
The DNA here is from genome assembly GCA_004027555.1 of Craseonycteris thonglongyai. Classification (NCBI taxonomy): domain Eukaryota; kingdom Metazoa; phylum Chordata; class Mammalia; order Chiroptera; family Craseonycteridae; genus Craseonycteris; species Craseonycteris thonglongyai. The sequence continues at coordinate 1,511 of PVKE010052735.1, forward strand.
TTTATCTCTGCAATTGAGCAGATTCCAGAAAATAAGTCCACAGTGAGCAGTTGAGACAGAGTAAACAACTTGTAAAATTAACAGGCTCATCTGCTATATCAAGGGTCACCCACACTTCTCCCCTGCTATTATAGTGGTCTTCTTGGGAACTGCTGGGCACCTCAGACCCTGTCAGTCAACCATAAACACTTGTGAAGGAGTTTGTCCCTGTTCCCCTCAGAACAGGGGACAAGCCCTCTTTCTGTGCCTTTTTGTTTTGCACATGGGCATAGCTGCTTTGGAGGAGTAAGGCCCTCCTTATTCCAGAGGTCTGGGCTTCTGCACCCAAACCAGGCTCCTTCACGTGGTGTTCCTCTTCTGGGGTTGCTGGGGTGGCCCTGAGGTGACTTAGGTTTTGGCCCATCTACCACTCTGGCCAAAAGTATGGTCTTTCTCTGGTCTTACCTCTGGTCTCACTGCTCCGTCTTTTCTAGTTATCACTGTCTGTGTTGCTAAGACACTGAAATAAATTTCCTGGCCTTCTTTATAGAATCTTTGCTTTTTCTCAAGCATAAAGCCTTTTAATTTCAGTAGCAGACTAGCAGTTCAAGAAACCCTTGTCTAATCCAGCATTTCAATCTTGTCCAGCCTAACTATACATAAAATCTCCTTTACAAAGTTTCTACGATTTTCTTAATTCCTCTTAGTTTGTCTCCTTTCATTTATTCAAAAATAAATATCCTCATGACAAATTATTTCTTTCAGTTATTTAAAAAATATATCTTTATACCTATACCTTCATAAAACACATACAGCATAACTATATATAAAATCTCCTTTATATTAATTAGTATCCATAACCTTAAGAACCTTAGTTTCTACTGACCACTGAAAATCAAAAGTTAGCATTTCTATTGGTAAAATTATAAATACATTTTGTAGCCTTTAGAAGCATAGGTTTTGTACTGAAGATGTTTATAAACAACTTCTTACCTTTTAAACACTGGTAAACAAACAAACAAACAAACAAAAACTTAAAAACTTAAACCGGCCTTAGTAAACATCTTCCCTGATCTTATGATCCTGAATAGAACTTAGGTTAATTTTGTTCATTTAAGCCATTAACTTTTTAAAGTCAATTAAACAATATAATTTGGTAACAACCTCTGGAGGCAGAGATATTTTTTCATATATAAATCATACACAGATATCAGATCATATACATAAACAGAGTGTCAAAAATTGCAAAGACAAGATTTTTATTTGCCTCCCTGTAGTTCTAAAGAGCCTGAAACAAAAAAGAGGGGGAGGGGCCTGGCTTGAGAGTCTAGCTGCTTGTGTTTAAAAGTACCTCTTTATTTTTCTTCAGTTTCTCCTGTCAGGCTGTAGCAGCCTCATTTGCCTCTCATATTTTTTGGAGAAGACCTTGAAAAGTTACTGAGAATCAGAAAAATCACAACTTAAAAGGCTTATTTTTGCAAAGTTACAAGTGAACTAGGAGGTAAGGGATTCCCAGTGTTATTCCTTAGTTTGACAATGTCCCAATTAATTAACCCATGATTTTTAGATCTAATTACTATTTTTTTATTACCAATTTAAATGCTTAAGTCCTGACTGAACACCAGGAAAGGGGGAGCATGAATATCCCAAGACAAAAGATCTCGGCAGCTAATGGGACACCTCAGCAGTCCCTTTTCTTGGGCCCTCCTGTTGGCAGAAAAAAACTATTTGCAACAGTGTGTTGCAGCCTATTACATTCCTCTGGTGGCCAGGTTTTCTATCACCCAGTTTGTATTGGGACCAGGCTTCTGAACAAAAGAAAATTAGGTATTGCCTTTTCAAGGTTTGAGGATCGAATTGTTCCCAATGTTTAAGTATGCAGCCAAGAGGGGTGCAGGCAGTTGGAATATTGCGCACTGAAAAGGGGGCTGAGAAGAAAAGGTATCCCTGTGTAATCTCTTCCTCGCCACGGCAATTCCAGGGCATCCCCTGGACCTATAGGTGCCAATGTTCTGCACAGCCAGTTATTGGTCACTGGGGAGACTTGGTAGTATGCCATGATGAAGTAACCGCTTGAGCTAAAGCCGACCCACTGGGGAGACTTGGATGGCCAGGAATAGCTGTGCTCACTTGGGCATGTCATCCAAGTTCCCTAACCCCACCACACACCCCCAGGCTTAGATTTCTTCATGGGTTTGTGGGTCAGGACGTCCCCCCACAGCCAGAGCATTCTCCTGGAGTCCTGCCTTCAACCCATGGCCTCCTCACTAGTCGATTCTTTTGGGAATAATGCCCTGAAATTGGCTATACCCTGTGTCCTGAGCCGGGGCAGTAAAACTGATGTCCAATTATTAGATCCCTAATAGTAAATGGGTCTATCTCTTGGCTGTCTTATGAAATGATGCCATGGGCCAGAAATTCAGGACCCATGGGAGCAATCCTTCATAAACATGATACATTGAGTAATTGTCATTGAAATAGTCTCCTCTTCCTTTCCCTCTCTCCCGGGTGACTTAACTCTGGGTCCTGGCACTGCTCCGTCATCCCCTGCATGCTGTGTGGCGGTGGTGGATGCTTGGCATTTTATGGGCCTGCTGCCACCAGGGCGATGTATCCCTGGGGTGTGGCTCTGAGTGCAACTTGTCCTTGGTGCTAGCAGTTCCTGATGGGGTGCCTGGTGAAGTGGGGCAGGGATGAGGCCAAAGGGTGATTCCCTTCCTTCCCCCTCCTTCCTGCACACCGTGCTCAGTGCAAGGGTAATTGCCAAGGGCACTGTGGTGGCCACAGGACCTCAGCCCTCAGCGTCCCCTACTATGTAACCTGCACAAAAATAGCAGATCCCCTTTTAGCCGATAACACTTTCACATCCATCTGTGGTCCATAGTCAGGATAAGTCATCCCCTCACCTCCAGTTGATGAGGAAAATTCCATATAAGGAAATTCACCACCTGAGCTAAAATGGTAACCCCCACCCCTACCCCAGTCACTACCCAAAATGGCAACTCCTGAGGGCTGGGACTTTCCAGCCAACATCCTTTCAAACTAACCAATTCCTGAGCCCCATGATAAGCCCTATAAAAGTAAAAGTCTCCCGTCAGTTGGGGCTCAGTCTTTGGGAATTAAGCTACTGGGCCTGTGGGCGTAATAAAGCTGTGTTCTCCCTGATGTCGGTGTGCCGCTTGAGTTTCCTCGGTCAAAGGTTTTCTGCAACACAGTCAATACCATTGAGCCCAGAGGAGGCCACATAAGGAGGACTCCCAGACCAGCATCTTGAAGGAGAGGGCTAGGAGGAAGTACAGAGAAAGAGAGAGAGGCCTTTCTGTCAGCACCCTGATGGGCAGTTGGCCAGGCAAGGGAACAAGCAACCTTTGGGATCTACCATGAAGTAGCTAAAGCCAGGGTCCCCCAATTGTCTCAAATTCCCTCACCGTGAGCTCGTGCCAATGTGAGGACTCCCAGAAGGAGAAGACAGTCAGTATTAGGCCAACATTCCCGATGCAGTTTTGCAATGAAGGTATTGGCCTCATCCCTCCCGTGAAGCCTGTCCTCCAAGTCTAAAGGTCAGCAGCTATGTTAATGGCTCTTAAATGACTGATGGAGGCTTGATGTTGTGGACAGGATTTTAAAATGGAAGGCCCTGGTAGACAGGCAAGCAGCAGCAGAAAGACATGCTCACCTCCTTAAAGCTCTTGAAAACTCCTGGCTGGGTCGCCAAACAAAACAGAAAAATGGTGTGTGGATCATCCGAGATTCTTTGTCTCGTTCACTCGAAGAATGAGGATGTGGACTCCACAGAAAAGGTTTAGCAGAAATTTATTGGAGGGAAGCCAGGATGGCTCAGTGGGTTAAGCGCTCACTTTGCAGCGACGGGGACCGGGGATAGAATCCGGGCCCGGCCCGTGCGGAACCATATGCTGAACTGGGAGCTCCCCTAGTTCAGTTCTCTCTCTGTCTCTGTATCTCTCTCTCTCTCTCTCTCTCTCTCTCTCTCTCTCTCTCTCTCTTTCTCCTCTGTCAAAATAAATAAGTAAATAAATAAGTAAATAAATAAATAAAATTAAAAAAAAAAGAAGTTTATTGGAAAGGAGTAAAGCTCTCAAAATGGGAGGGGACACCCGAAAGTGGAAAGCCCACTGAGAAAAGAAAGCTACTGTTTTTATCTTGGGGAAGAGGGAAGGATCCAGGCACTATTGTCCGTGATGTCCTTTGTCTTATATATTTATTTATTTTTTTAGTATCTGGTACCTTCTTCCAGAGGCCCAAGGTTACATTTAAATTCCTTAGAGATGGGCTTCAGAAGCCCAGTGCTTATATTTGCATTTTTTAGGTATGGGTGTCACGGTTACTGAGGCCTTCCAGACTGAGTTTTGCTAGCTATGTTACTGTCCTGTCTCACTAGGACTGGTCTGGCTGGGCAGAGGATGACAGGGTTATTTTTCTTTGAATGCTTTAGAGAGAACAAGCTCTGAGGCAGAATCCTGCCATTCTTCCAAAATTAGGCTGAACAGATGTACCCTTTGAAATGGAACAGAAAGCAGTGGCACTGTACCCTTTCAAATGGTTTGTATGGTCAGTGTAGTCTCACAGAGCTAAATGCAAGGTTATAGTAAACTGACCATAGGTACCATTTGAAATAGGACCGCACCATTGTTTTCTATCCTACTTAAAACGCTATGTCTGGCCAGCCTATCTCAAATTGTGGAGCTTTGAATTAAAACCCCTTTTCTTTTTCTCCAGACCTCTTCTTCTGGAATTTGCCTGAGGGTACCAGGCAGTGGGACTCCAATTGCTGTTCAGTAACATGAGGATCCTTTTTTTTTTTTAATCTTTTGTAGGTATGCTGTCAATTATTAGATGTCTTTTCTGTGTGTCCCTTTCCATCACCCCAATTAGTATGTATAGCCTTAATAAAGATTCACTCTTAAAGCCTGTTGTGGCAGTCCCAACTAAATCACTACTCTCCTTCGGGCTTCCACTCTTTCATTACATTTTATGTGGAGGAAGACTTCCTTTCACACTTGGTGAACATTTCGGAAGATAACCAATGCATTTATTTATGATGCTTTACTCATCTAAGTTCAAATTCTTCTAACTTATGTGCATAAATTTACCAGTAACCTAGTTATTGTCCAATCAGTTGTTCATTTTATTCAACCCACAAGCCTGCATAGACCAGGCACTGTGTTAGTCACTTTGCCATGTATTATTTCACTTAGATTTCTACCACCAATTTCGGAACTTCATTAAGAATTTTAAATTGGAAAAAAAAATTTCAATAATAAGCCAAAGATTAGCAATCAATTTGAGAATGATCAAGATGGTTTTCAAGTTACCCTCAACATGGCTAAAGTTTACGTAGGTTTCTTCTTGACAGTAATCCCATTATCTCCCTTTATTTAGAACACTTCTGCTCCTTTGAGGATATGAATCTCCCAGTTTCTTTTCTTGCTTTTTTTTTTTTTTAAGATTTATTTATGGTTTTTGACAGAGAGAGAGAGGTAGATAGATAGATAGATACAGAGTCAGAGACAGAGAGAAGGTGGAGGGCCCAGAACAGTCTCCATAGTAGCACATTATTGATTTTTCCACATAGTTTCATTCCACAGGTGGGCTTGGGGCTACACAGGGCAAGAACTGGGCCAGGGTCTCACCCCAGTGAGAACTGAACTGGGGGCTCTCTCCAGTCCAGCATATGGGTACACATGGGCCGGGGCCAGGATTCGATCCTCGGTCCCTGTGGCTGCAAAGTGAGCGCTTAACCCACTGAGCCATCCTGACTTCCCCAATTACAAGTCTTGAGTAGAGCCTTTCTTGAGGAGTTAGTTCCCTTCGGTGCAATTTCTTTTTGACATTGCTATAGAGGTTGAACATTTTTACGTGCACTTATTAGACACTTAGTTACTCTTTTATTTGTGAAATATCTTTAATATTTTTTCTCATTTTTCTATTGTAGCTTTGGCTGTTTTTTGTTATTATTTGTAGGTATTATTAGTTTGCATCCTTGTTTGATATGTATATTTTCCTCACTGTATTGCAAAGTACTTTTTGCATGAACCACTGTATTGCAAAGTATTTTAATCTTATTGCCAAAGCCTTTCCATATTAATTATTAAAACTTTATTATAATATGATATGTTGTCTGATATTGTAAGGGTTCTAAATTTGTTCCTCTACTCCAAGATTGTCTGGGCAGTTCTTGGCCCTTTGTATTTTCATACAAATTTTAGAATTGGCCTGTAAAGTTTTGCCAACACACACATATGCTGGAATTTTGATTGGCCTTAAATCAGATCTATAGTTCAATTTGGTGAGTTTTACATTTTAACTATTTTACCTTCTTATCTGTGAATATGACATAGCTCTCCATTTTTTAAAAAAGGATTTTTAATTTATAAAAGTTTTAATTTTTTATAGATATATTGCATGCATTTTGTAAGTTGAGTTGTATTTGATGTTTCTGATACAATTGAAAATATTTTGTCTATTGCTAACATTGCTCATATATATATAAATATACATTTTATGTTGATTTTACACAGTGACCTTGCTAAATGCACTTCCATATTACCATATATATTTTTGTTTCTTAAAGATGTACTTTATTGTTTGAGATACAGTAAGAGAGAGAGTGAGAGAGAGAGTGAAAAAGAGGGGCAGAGCAGTCTCCATAGTTGTACATCATTAATTGTGACATGGTTTTATTCCACACAGTAGATGTGGGGCTGCACAAGGTGGGAAACAAACTAGAGCCTCCTGCGTGGGAGGTAAGAAACTTTGCTGCTGAGCCATCTTGGTGGTTACCCGTTGTGCCACAGTTCAGCATGTGGAATGTGCATGGGAAGGGGCCAGAAATTGAACCATGGACCTCACAATTATGAGGTAAATGTTCAACCTCTCAGCTATCCCAGCATCCCCCTGATCTATATATTTTTAAATATGTTCTATGTATATAACCAAGACTTTGGAAAATTACAGTTTTATTTCTTTTTAATTCACTCACACGCATATATGTATATATAAATATAATTAGAATATATAAATTACATATATGTGTTTTGCCTCATAGTATTGGCTAAAACTTCCACTACAATATTGAAGAAGAGTAGTGAGAGAGGGCGTTTTTGTCTCATTCAGGATCAGAAGAAAATCTCTAGATATTTTATTATCAAGCATGCTTGCTATACTTTTTTCCCATCATATTAAGAAAGTTTATTATTTTGTGTTGCTATTCTGCTAAAAGGCTTTAGTAGAGAAAAGGATCAAAGATGGAAACATGAGAGGAGCACGCCGATAACTGCCTGGGAAGGGCCTTGTGAACAGAGGGGAATCCACAGGGAAAACCCTGAGAAGAAACCTCAACTAAGAGAACCACACAACACAGAAAAACACCCAAAGGTTAGAGAAAAAAGGGGAGAGCGGGAGAGAAAAAGGGAAGCAGCGGTTCGGGGACAGAGACTCAGAGCACGGTGCGGGGCTGGCAAAAACAAAGGGGAATTGGGAGACTACGGTCAAAGTGGAGCTGGATCGAGGGCAGGCTAAAAGCCGAAGCCTAGGGAGCGTGGAAGCCCCACAAGACTGTGGACAATTTAACATCAGATCTCAAGGGACAGCACACAGTGCCCTAATCAGATCACAGAGCCTAAAGTGGAATAGGGACTGTGAAGCAGAGTGGCTGCACTTCCTGGCGGGCGGGGTGAGAGCAGGGCCCCAGCCCGCAACGGCTTAGCACCCCTGATTTACGGAGGAGATTGACTGTGAGGGAGCGCCTTCTGAAGACAGGGCTCTTGGAGTGAGGGCTGGGGCTTGAGTGGGCATAGCTGCATTGGACATGCTTAGAGTGAAACCGGCGGTCTCAACAGAGCTGGGAGCAAAGAGCGGCTGCCACCCGAGCTACGGCCTGTGCGCACAGGGCTTTCGGCGCCCCGTCCACCAGGCCGCTGCAGCACTGCTGCCTGCTCGCGAGTATGCAACTGGGCTTTTGCCATCCTGCCCACTGGGCCTCTGGGGCGTTGCAGCCCACCCGCACAACTGGGCTGCTGACCGGGTCACCACGGTGTCATTGCCTGAGCTCCGGAATGCGTGGCCGACTGGGGCCTCTGCCAAGCCCCAGCCCATCCAAGTGCTGCCCTGCAGGTGTGGCTTACAGATACAATTGAAGGAGGGGCAGCCAGGCTGGGGAGAGAAAGACCAGAGCTCCTGTGCCCCACCTGCACTGAACCACCAGCCCACCTGCTGAAAGAGGAATCTGCTATTGTGTCTCAGGCGCGCCCTAGCTCCTACTCACATTCCCCCACCCCTGGCCACATCTTTACTACCCTGCTATCTAACAGCTAAGACAGCAACCTGAAGTGCCCCAGGACACAGAAGCTGTCTGCTTTCCCCAACCCTCTCCCAAAATCTCCTTCTCCCACAACTGAGCCCCAAAGAAAAAATACAGAGAAGCCCATCTGATAGGCAACCCCCCAGAGGGAAAACAGACTCATACATAAAGCATAAAGAACCACATCAAACACTATGCACACCTCAGAATCCAAAGCCCCTCCAGAAGATCAGGGGGTGTCTTTAGTAAAGGACCTTGCACACTTGGAATCAAATCTAAGTGAAACAGAATTCAGGGCTGCATTAATCAAGACACTCAGAGAGCTCACTCAATGCTGGCAAAGTACCCAGACACAGTTAAGTGACCTCAACAAGAAATTTTCTGAGCAAAATGAGTACTTTACCAACAAAATTGAGAAGCTAGAGCAGAACCAAAAG
>PVKE010052736.1:0-10246 GCA_004027555.1 Craseonycteris thonglongyai
TCTTATACGCCCGGTCATCTTATACGCTGGAAAATACGGTATGTATGTCTAATATTATTATGACTTGAATTCTTTTTTCTTTATATATTTTTGCACAGTTAAGTTTATACAACAAATGAAAAGGAAGACAGAGGATTTTCATTTTTGCTCATACCAGATATGTAGTAACAAATTCAACTGAATATATATCTTAGGGCTTTATTCAGTGACTCATGAATTGGTCAGCATTCAAGGAAGTTATACAGCAGATCCTGAATAAGGTTGATGAGAAAAAAATCAATTCCTGGCCGGGGGCTCCATCCTTGTGGAGTTTGCACATTCTCCCCAGGTCTGCGTTGCTTTTATGTGGGCACTCTGATTTCCTCCCTCACCCCAAAGAGGTTTAGTGAGGTGAATTGGCTCTAAATCATTCCTGTCTTGAGTGAACGTGTGTGTGTGTGTGTGTGTGTGTGTGTGTGTGTGTGTGTGTGTGACTGGCCTTCCTGTCCAGGGTGTATCCCACCTGCACCCTTAGCTGCTGGGAGGGGCTCTGGCCACTCAATGCCATTTATCAAAGAGGATTTCTTTTCTCCATTGTATGTTTTTAGTTCCATTGTTGAAAATTATTTGCCCAAATATACGTATGTGGGTTTACATCTGGGCTCTCAGTTCTGTTTCATTGTCCTGTGTGTCTGTTTTTCTGCCAGTACCTTGCTGTTTTGATTGTTGTTGCTTGTAGTATAGTTTGAAGTCATGGAATGTGATACCTCCAGCTTTGTTCTTTTTCTCAGGATTGCTTTGATTTTTCAGTCTTCTCTGTTTCCATACAAATCTAATAATATCTTTTTCTATTAAAAAAATGACATTGAGATATTGATGGAGATTGCATTAAATCTGTATGTTCCTTTGGGTAATATGGCTATTTTAACTATATTTATTCTTTCAATCCACAAACATGGAATATCTTTCCATTTCTTTTGTCCTCTTCAATTTCTTTTGTTTTCTTATTCTTGAAAAGAAAAAAATCAATTTTCTTTGATGGTTGATTAACATATGCATACCAGAGTCCAGGTAGACAATATACAAATTGTGCTACTTCAACTGTAATTACTTTCCAGAAGTGGTAGGCCAGCCTTTCCCATTAAATATCCAATGCTGGAAGCTATATTACCAATTATTTCAATTTCAAGTACAAGGGGTGATAGGGCGGTTGTTACATATCTGAGAAATGTTTGCACAGTGACTTACTGCCTGTGCACAAATTGTCCGGATAAAGGGCTGGTTGGTTGAGGAGACCGGTTGTGGGAGGAATATTTCTGCATACTGCTGCTTTAGCTGTGTGAATCCTGGACTAGCCAAGTTTTGGCAGATCTGTGTGGATACCAGCAGACCCAGGTTAACTTGATCTATAGAAGAGACAGTAGTGTGGCATTCAGCTACTTCACAGCTTCTCATCACATTCCCAATACCTGGATTCTATTTGAGAGCAGTGGTGCTCAAAGTGTGGTGCTCATACCAGAAGCATCATCATCATCTGAAAACTTTAAGAACTACAAAATGTTGGGTCCCATTCTATACCTGCTGAATCAGAACCTCTGTGGATTGGGCCAAGAAATCTGTGTTTTACTTCAGATGCTAAACTATGAGAACAATTTGCTTAAAGCACTGATACTCATCATACATATATTCATTAATGGAATGTGGAAGTTCAGAACAGGTTTGAAGAGGTTGCAGGGAAGTAATAGGAGGGATCTAGTCTTGAAGTGGGTAGAATCCTCTTAAGATGGGCTTTTTAGGGAAGCAAATCCACCAGTTTGTTTCATGTACTCACAGAAAAAGCAGCCAAGCAAAGAAATACTTCACTGTTACTGTAAATTTAAAATCATTTTTTGCTTGGCAAAAGATAAAAAATGATATGGGAAGGGATTGTAGGTTCTGGATGGGAAAATGTGAATTAACATGTATGTGTCCAGGCATCTAGCTCTATGACGTCCATCCTTGCTCAGGGAGGAGGTTTGTGAATCACCTCATCCTTTCTAGGCTCTTCAAACACAGCCTAGCCAGGATGGCTCAAGGCACTTCTTACTCCAAAACAATCTTCAAATGCCCATGAAGTCTTGGTGGTATAGACCCTCAATGCTTTAGGGCCAGCACCAAGTCAAGTTATGGGAGAAGGGGAGATTACTATAGTAGGATTTATAGGATAGCCACTTTCTTTTCTGCCTTGGGTAATCATGTTCCTTCTTCCTAGCCCTGGGAAGCAAGAACAAAACTAAATAGCCCTTGAATTATTTTCAGTTTGAGCCATTGAAGAAATCACTATCTCTGTGTACTCTTCTTAAGAGATATGGATTCTCTCTGGAAAAAATAAAGTATCATACAGTTAACAAATAGAACAGTAATCATCATAATTGTTATAATCATTAGTATAAACAGAGCTGGTTGATGGCCTCCTGAGACCTACCAAGCACTGCTTTCAGTCATTGATGTGCACGAGAATCACCTGGGGACCTTACTACAATGCAGACTCTCTGGTTCAGCACATCTGCTTTGGGACCCAAGTTGAAGCCAATGATGCTGAGTCCCAGGACCACATGGTGAATAGCAAAGATGACATTTGAGAACTATGCCAAGTTCATTTCCCAGCAGAAAAGAATGATGTGTCAGTCTCATTAGTTCCTATAGCTAAAGAGAAGCTATTATCTCTGCTCCTCACAGTCTTTCTGGCAAAAGAAATTTTCAGTGAGTATTATAGCTTTAAGACCACATTTGTGGGGTATGCAGGCTAATTTATACCACAGTTCTGCAAGGCAATTGAAGAGCAAGTGGACACTTTAGATGTAAAATTAGAAATTGGTGATTAATGGCATAAAAATGTTTCTATTAATATCATAAATTGTGGAAGCTTAAGTTCTTAAGTCAGCCTTTATTGTGTAATCCTACAGCACTCTTGCCAAACTAATCTCCTCTTCAAAGCAGTGGGATAGCTTTTAATCATTCATTTTTAATATTCACTTTATGGCCTGAAAATTTACATTTATTCTTCTATTCAGTTTTTAGTGGTATACAGATGTGTTTGCAGAAGTTGTGAATGGGGTAAGGCCACAGCACCTGTCGTAGGCAGGATTCTAAGATGGTCCCCAAGATTCCTGCCTCCTATTATAAATGCCCTATACAGCCCCACCCCTTGAGTATGGGCCTCACCTGTGACTAGGATGGGATTTCACTCCAAATAGGTTAACTAATTCGTCTTACTATGTGGAAGGCACTACATAGAAACTGTGTTAAAAGATTAAGTATCCAATAGAAGGGACCAGGACTCATTGGATAAGTGGCTGATTTCAGGCCTAGAAAGTAAGAAAGTGCTCAAAAAATAATGAAACATGTTAAAGGACATAGGAGCTAATTTGAAGTAGCCCCTCCCCCCATGGCCAAATCACTAACAACATAAATAATGATGGATTATGATCTATTGAATAAAATATGAATCTATAATGCTATAACTAATTTTTTTAAATGTTGGAGAGATGACCTTTAAAAAAATGTTGTATTTTATTGTTTGAGAGAAGATGAGAGATGGTGAGAGACAGAGCGACATAGGGAGAGCCCAGAACAGTCTCCATAGTCATATATCATTAGTTGTGACATGGTTTCATTCCACACAGGTGGGTGTGAGTCTGCATGAAGTGGAAACTGAACCAGGGGTCTCTCTCCCTCATGAGGTGAGAACCTTCACCTCTGTGCCATTCAGCGATTACAGTTACACTGAAATTCAGCATATGGGGTTTGCACGGGCCAGGGCCCGGAATCGAACTCCAGACTTTGTGATTACAAAGTGAGTGCTCAACCACTGAGCTATCCTGACATCTCCAAGAGAAAGCTCTTTTTTTACACTATAATTCTGAAGGGTAAAAGTAGAGAATGATGAAAAGAAGAAAATTCCATTTGGAAAACAGTAATAATTGCTTCCGGCAAAAATTATCACTAAAGGCTAAAATTAGTGGCTGAAAGTGTGATGGAAAACAAAATCCTGAGACTAACGTAGTCTTAATTTATCTTCTCATAAGATACATATTAATTACAAATTGAAGAATAGTAACATTATGGTGGAGAAATTACACAGACACTACCTGTTTTAGGTGGAATTGCACCCCTTCTCCCCAAGTTCTATGTTGAAGTCTTAAGCCCCAATAACTCAGAATATGACCTTATATGGAAGCAGGGTTATTGCAGATAGAATTAGTTAAGATTATGTCATACTGCAGTATGGTGGGCCCTGATCCAATTTGACTGGTATCCTTATAAAATGTAGAAATTTTGACATAGATGCACACAGGGAGCATACTTTGTAAAGATGAAACCAGACATTTGGATAATGTTTCCAATACATGCCAAGCAGTGACAAAGATTGGAGAGGCATGGGGCAGTTTCTTCTTTATAGCCCTCAGAAGCCACCAACCCTGGTTGTACCTTGCTCTCATCAGTCTGTTAGCTTTCGGAACTCTTGAGACAATCAGTTCCTATTGTTTAAGACACTCAGTTTTGCTCTACTTCATCACAACAGCCCTAGCAAACTAATACACAACCTTAACCAAGTGTTCATAGCTAACATCAGTAGTGGGACAAATGGAGATTACGTTCTCCTGATAGACTGCACCAGGGAAGCTTCTGTGGGATTTTGGCAAAAATACATAATCTAAATTTCGTAATGATGAAATGGCACATAAATCTCTATGGAAGGTCATTCTGGCCAGTATCCTTCATAAGTCTGAAGGTCATGAAAGACAAAATACTGAGGAATGATTTCAGGTTAAAGGAGACAAATGACACATGAATATAATGGAGGTTCTAGATTAGATCCTAGACCAGCAATAGGACATGAATGAGACTATAGGAAATCTTTGAATGAAATCTCTAGATCAGCTAATATAGTATCAATATTACTCTCCTCATTTTGATAATTATACTGTGGTTATATAAGATGTTAATATTTGTAGAGTCTTGATGGAAGGTATACTTAAATTCTTTGTACTAGCTTTACAATTTTTGGGGGGGTCTGAAAGTTCTTAAAAGTGAAAGTTAAGGACATTAAAAACAAATTCATGCTATAGGAGCAAACTTCCAGAGACATTTTTTTTTTCCCTAATAAATCTGCAAATGAAACCCTTCCAAGTCTGTGAGGGTGTAGCTTAGTTGTGATTCTGAAAAGTTATGTTACCACATGGCCTTAGACCATACTATGGCTAAGCCATCAGAGCCCAATAGTTTGGCAGGAAGATTCCTTCTTCTTATGCCATTTTAAAATTCATTCTCCAAGCCTTTTTCTCTGACTTTTAAATTATTTTAAACTCCTCAAAGGTAAGAATGACCATTTAAACATTGGTAAAACTGAAGTTTTATTTTAGTATCCTGTAAGGGAATTCACTGTACCACCTTGATAGGTCACATTAATATTTACTTATATTTATTTATTTATTTATTTATTGTTTAATTTATTGTGGTGACATTGGTTGGTAAAAATTATAGGTTCCAGGTGTATAATTCTACATTACATTATGTATGTATTGTATTAAGTTGTCACCACCCAGAGCACAGAAATATTTATTGACCTTTCAGATAATGAGGCACCATTGGTGGTAAGTGGACAGGACAGATGGTCTTCAGATAAAACCAAATGATTTCTCAACTCAGGGTGGTTGGTCTCTTCAGCAGCTGCTGAAGAGAGTTTAAATCCCTTTTTCAGAGATTGTTAACACATCTGGATAGAAAGGTTGATGGAATCTACAGTGTGCACACAAGGTCAAGTGAGAATTTTCATCCTCGGGCTTCTACATTTGCTAGAGTTCTCAAATATTACTTCACTTGTTTTTTTATTGGTGGTTGTATGGGGATTAGTAGAGTTTGGGAAATATATCAAACTATAAATGAAGCATATCTAACATAGAGATGAATAATTTCTCATAGTGCAGTTCAGTTTTTGGTGTTGCTACAACTGGTAGACAGCAGCTACCATCTGGAATAATTAATTTACAGTTTTGCATAAGCTTCTGAGTCAATGTCTACAATTTAGAGAAAGAGAGAGGCTATATACACTGAGACTTTCAGATAGGTAGGGTATTAGAGGAAACATGACTTGGCTTGTGCTTTCTGAAAGGGATAAGAATTATAGCTATGTGCCCATTCAGGTTTGGATAACATTGACTTTCTATGGAGCATGTTGCGTATCTTTGGGTTATATGAGTGTGTCTAAATTGCTTCTTGTGGCAGACACACACTAAAGTGACCACCCAATGAGTAACACCCTCATATAATCTCTTCTGCTTGAGTATGGGTGGGACTTGTGACTTACTTCTAACTAACAGACTATGGCAAAGGTGACGGGATACCACTTCCTGAATTAGGTTATTTTATATAAGGAGGAATATAAGACTTCCTCTTAGATGACTGGACAGAAAGATCCTCCTTGCTGTCTTTGTACAAGTAAGCTGACACATTCTGAAGACCTGTGGATAGAATTGAGAGCAGTACCTGGCCAATAGCCAGCAATAAAAAAGAAACATCAGTCTTATAGCTGCAAAGAGATGAATTCTGCCAACCATCTAAGGAAGCCAGCAAGTGACTCCATTTCAGCAGAGCCTCAGACGAGAATGCAATTCCAGCTACCACACTGATTTCAGGTGGTAAAACCCTGCAGTTGAGAACCCGCTAAGCATACCCATATTCCTGACATATGGACACCCATAAGGTGCTAAATATGTGTTTCTTTAAGCTAGTTAGCTTATAGGTATTTGTTACATGTCAATAAAAAACTAACCCCACTGCTGCCCAAATTCTTGCATTACCATACTTTACCTTTCTGCAGTAGACAGCCACTTATTTGTCATTCAGCAGAGACTTGGAGTGGTTCCTGGTTGTTTTTTGTCTTCTTTTGTTTTTGCTTACAGATAAGAATGGTAGATGTTACATTGTAAATTTAAGCAATCAATTATACACAATCATTCTATGGCACAATGTCCAATACTGAAAATTCTATATTTAGGGATAATGTTCACTGACATGAGAAAAAGCCTGTGCCAAGTTTTATTAAAAAAACTTGATCATCTAAGAGCAAACCCTGTCCAAACTATTTCCCACCTCCAGACCATAAGGCAGACAAGTCTCTCAGTCTTTCCTGAGGTCTTCTCAGTGGAAGAAACCATTGTATTTTATCTTGACCTTGTACTTTGGGACCTACTTCTCTTCTGAACACAACCCCCTACACATGCTTGCTCGCTTACTTACTCACTGTTCCATTTTATGGATAAGCATATCCAGAATTTGAGAGCAGCTAAAGGTGTCTGTGACCTTTACTCTACAAGAAGTTGACAAGAAACTGGACTGACTGTGTAGCCTGTATCCCTGTTCTTCACTTTCTTCTGACTCATTAATCCACTGCCATATAAATGTTGATTCAGTGACTGTTTGTCATTCATACTTGTATATTTACATGGTGCTTGAACACAGAGTGAATACTAAACAAATAGAAAACATGGTTACTATCTTCAAGATGATCAAAATCAGACTGGAGTTCACAATGACTACGTATATTGTTTATGCGGTAATGTGCTTCAAAATACATCTATCTTAGTCGTGTGATGTAGGTGGTTAAGTATTTTAGTTTTAACATATAATTTTGTATATATTGTAGTAGATGTAAGAAAGAGCTTAATTATAAATTTATTCCAATTGTGTTTTATATATTCTTTAAATATTATAACAATCTACTCTGCAGAATTTACTAATTAGCATAAGGAATGCTAGAAATAATTTTTTGTTGGTGAACTGAGTGAAGTTTAAATACATGATTGACTAAAGCAGTTGTATGGTATTGGGACGGGGACCTTCCACAATCCAAGTACAGAAGTCCACGAAGCCGAGCTGCCTTGCACTTATAGTACAGTGCTACACATCTTAGAGATTCATTTGGTATTGGGTATCCTGCATTTTGCCTGTAGCCTGTTCCCCCCAAAGCTGGGCAACCTGTCAGGATATTATTGTATATGCCTTAGAATGATCTCCTGTGGTGGGCTTGTTGGAATGCATACAGAGGGAGATTTCTGAGTGTCAGATATTTGCTGTCACCATAATGTGGCAGAGAGGTTTACTGGGGTTGGAGAAGTATAGATTCCTCTTTCTTCTAATTGCTGGAGGCCACTGATATTTACCCTAAAGAACTTGGTATTAACTACCAAATTGGCTGAGATAAGTGTACAGCAGACATCCAAATAAAGCAATCTTCAAAAGAAATAGAAGAATATATACAACATGTTTTTTCTCTTGAGACCTAAGTATCTAGCCTTTCTGTTGGTGACCTGATTTTTATGCCTTCTAGTAGGATTACTCACAATATGTGAGGTCAACTACAAAAGAACCAAACTAAACAGAACCAAACCCAAACCCCAAAATAAACAAAAACACAGAAACAAACAAACAAACAAAAAAACAAAATAAAACAAAACGAGAAACCAAAACCAGAACCTGTATTATATAATTTTTTTTAGCATATTTTAATAAAAAACAAACTATGGTCCTGAAATAGAATTGTACCTTCTTTAGTACAGATGCATTAAAATTTATGAAGAGAAAAAAGGAGATGTCGGACTTGGAAATTTTTGACCTTTTGTGGCTAGTCGGATAAGGGTAGGGAAGGACAGAAAGAAGTCATGATACAATAGAAAAAAGACCATCTTGAACAACACAATATTTTTTCTTGAAACTATATTACATAGAGAACACTGGCAGAGAAGTAAAAGATCTAAAATGGAACTCTGTGCCTTCAAGGGGTGAAAACAGAAGACAATAGGATGTCTGAGATGAGAAATCTCTGTGTTGTAGCTCTTAGATGAAGACTAAATAGAGCATTTCTCTTTCCTTTTCTATGTTCAACCAAAGAATGTTTCATGTCCTTGCAGAAAAGAGATGACATTAAGAAACTTATTTGGAATTGAGATATTAAAAAGTACAAGGACTGATTGAAATAAAAATGAGACAAAGATCTCTCCAGAAAGATCATTTCTACCCTGAACTTCTATTGTCTGTTTGGAGAATGCTCTGGTTTGTTTGTTTGTTTTTTCTTTTATTTCTAGCCAGGATTTCTTAAACCCAAAAGTGTACTCAACACCCAGTGTAAGTTTAATATCAATGAGAAAAACTTGTTGTCATCCAACTGCTTTATCTACTTCCAAGAAATCATTCTTTCATGAAAGAGCAAGCAAGACATTTTTAAATTAAAAACTGGGGTGAAGAATTACTTTTTTCACTTTCATGTATAGTGTATTAGCTAAAGATATGGGATAATAATTTGCATATTGCCATTCTTACTAACTCATCCCTCTGGCTATATTTTCTAGCTTTTAAATGAAGGCTAAAAATTTCCTTCTTTCTTCACCTTATTGTCTTTAAAAGGCACATTCTTTTAGTTGCTGAAATCTTACAAAATCCATCTTTCCCCAGTTTAAACGTTGTCTAAAACGGGATTTAAAAAAAAGTATCAAACAAGATTAGATTAAAGCAATAATCTAAAAGGGAAGGGATCTGTGACATGACTCCTAGATTAATCTAGGATGTCTTATGGAACAAATGTTATGTTTTCTGATATCTTCGGTACTTTCCATGTAGTACTCATCAGTAGGATAAATATTACTGAATATTAATCATGTGTACATTTTTCTTCTATATAATATGATAATAGGAAATGATGGTTGAAAAATAGTCTGTGCATCCTCAGGCACTTTTGTCCTGTTGGGATCTATTCTCTTTTATTACTCATACATCGAGTAGTCGCTTATGTACTACAACAGTCTCCAAGTATTCCAGTATTCTGGGATCTCCCTTACCTTTTTTTTTTTTATTATTATTGTTAAATTTAATGGGGTGACATTGATTGGTAACAATTAGATAGTTTCCGGATGTACAAGTCCACATCACATCACCCATGCATCACATTATGTGCCTACCACCCAGAATCAGCTCCCCCTCCACCACCATATATCCAGTGCCCACTCCCACCTCTCCCTACTACTCTCCCTCCCCCCTCCTCCCCCCTCTCCAGGTAACCAACAAACCATTGAATGTGTCCATAATGCTGGTGCCCTCTCCCACCTCCCCTCCTGCTCTCCTTCCCCCTCCTCCCCTTCCCTTAGGCCAGGGATTCCCAACCCCGTGCCCGAGGGCACCATGGCACCCGCAGCCCGATTTGTGTGCGCCCGCCATTATTTGACTGCATCAG
>PVKE010052737.1:0-10246 GCA_004027555.1 Craseonycteris thonglongyai
GGCCATGAACAAAGGATACTTTTGAAGCCCAACTTTATAAATAAATCTGTGATTGATAATTTAAATGCACCTTAAAAAGTACCCCTTAGATTATTTTCCCTTTCACTTCCACTGCTATAATATAACCAGGGCTTATATCACAACACAAATTTGTTAATTATACTAGGGTTTTTCTTAACATTTGTGGGGTCTGAGCCAAGAATACAAAATTGAAACCCACATACCATTTGTCTAATGGTTAAAAAGTCACAAATCAAGCTAGCAAGTTATTAAATAAAATGTATAGCATCCTCCTACCTTCAAATATATATTTCATATTTATCAGCTAAGCCAAATCTGAATTTGGAATTTTGAGATTCCACAAAGTTCTGCTCCAGAAGTAGAGATCATTAAAGGAAGAGAGTGTTCCTGGTCTCTCACACAGCCTTATCCTACAGCTTACACTCCTTCTCCCATTATCAGCTTCAACCTGCACCTATATGGATACTTCATCCTGCCTGTCTCATTTCTATTCCTTCACTCCTACAGCAAATAGCTATCCATTAGCCACTCCTCTGGCATTTAGGTATGTGTAACAAGGCAACAGGGTCTACCCTTGGGAGGAAGATGTGGGTTAAAGACCTGTACAGACTGAAAGTGTGCTTTGGGGCTGTTCGTACAAAGAATTCTGGGTTCCAGGCATCCAAGGGCAGAGGAGGTAGGCTCTAGGTGGACCCATGCAGAAAGCACAGATGGAGGACAGTCCAAAGGGGGCCCTCATAAGCACAAGGCCCAGTGCAGGGGATTTCTCTGCCTTAATGTATTGATGATTTTGAATTTCTCTGCCTGCTCACCCACCTTCAATTCACTCTACATGTAAATATCATATCAAAATTACATTCATTATCCATTCATAATGACATATTCACTTTCTTCTGAATTCCCTAATATGGCAATGAAAATATCACAACCCAAATATTTGTTTAAACTGGAAATTTCAGAGTCATCTCAGACTCTTCTCTCGCCACTTTTTTTCTAAACCTTTTTACTCTAGCTGAAACACCTCTAGCATCAATAACCTCTTTCCACGCAAATTGCTATTGTACTTACTAGATAAAACCCCATTATTGTTGTGCATTATAGTAATAGCCTCTCAAATGGTTTTACTGTCCATGTTATGTCCAAGCCCAATAAATCCCCTGCTCTACTTAAAGCATCATTGTACTCAAGTCATTGTTATCTTTAAAAAAAACTTTTTTGTTCCTGCCCACTGCCAAGCTACTTCGTCAGTTTAGTTAGCCTGGACAGCTTCTTTCAGTGTGACCCCAGCCTCGTCAGCAACCATTCTTCCTTGGGCCCATCCTGACTTTCTCTGTCCACACTGGGCTGCTCATTATTCTCAGACTGTTTCATGTTTTCTCACTTCTTATTCTTTGCCCATGCTATTTCTACTACCAGGGATGCCTTCCTCCAGTTCTGATGCTTATAATCTCTTTCTGATCTTCCAAACACAGTCCAAATACCCCTACCTCCCTACATATGTCTTTGAGCCCAAATTTTAATATTCTTTCTTCACCTGTGTCCCTGATTGAATTTTATGTCTAACTTTCTTACAGTATTTATCAAATTAGCACAATTCATATTGAGCTTAGTTGAATGGCAGAAGTGATTGTTTAATTAATTTGCTCTTAGTTTGGATTTCCTCTGAAGCGCACCCTGAGACAAGGATTTGTATGTAAAATGTTTAAGAAGTCCAGGAATCATTGATACAGAGGGAGGAAATGAAATAAGGAAAGGGAAACAGCCAATAAAGGTTACATAATGGAGTCAGATAGCACTGTGGGCAGCTAGAGCTTAAGATATATATCCTCCCAAGGAGAGGCAGCCAAGGTACACTAACTCCCTGTGGCAATTCTAAGGGCTGAGCCCAGAGGTATAAGTCCTCTGTGCTTTTGGCCAGCATTAGACATAGAGTGGCTTTCCCCTTCTGAAGAAAAATTCTCAGGCACAGAAACACAGACAGCAGCAATTGGATGTTACTTGTGGAGCAGTATGTTGAGGCCCTTGTCAAGTGTCCAGAAAGTCCAAGTCTAGAATCCTACTGTCTCTGGGGCATGGTAATGCAATAAGCAGGGCATGATGGCTTATGGTCCTTCCACTACTACCAGTCTGTTCCTTACTCTCCAGCTACTTTAACACTGCCTGAAGACCCACAATGCATCAGTCACTGTATAAGTTCTAGTTTATTTAATCTTCACAGCACTAAGAGGTAGGTATTGTTGCAGTCATTTTACAGAAGAATAAAACCAATATTCAGAGAATTTAATTCAGAAAAGTTAAGGCAGAAAATTTGGTTTATGTAGCTAAAGAGATCCAGAAAAGGCATTTGAACCCAGGTCTATTTTTAAAGAAAATTTAAATGTTTAATATACAGACTTTAGAGGAACTAATCTGGCTTTTCCAACCGAAACATGCCATTTATTTATTTAATTTTAGAGTCAAAATATTGATAAAATGAGCATATTTTCATGTCTGTGACTAATTTTAAAAAGAAACTTTATATTTAATGCAAATTTATAAAATCCAAATAAAAGCTTTAGTTATTTGTAAATTTCTACCTATGAGAATAATTAACAAAAACAATATATTACTTATTGTTTTCAAAAACCAATCATAAAAAGCATTACAGTGACAAATTTAGTGAGCAAAGATACTAAATTTCATTATAAAATGCTAGCAGCATGTTCTAAGTGCTTAAATATGTCATTATTAGAAATATTAATGGATCCTTAACTCTAAAAATTATAACTGGATTTGTACTTAATATTTTTAAAGAAAAGATTTTAAATATAAATAAGTAAATAGTATATACCATATTAAGTTTATCTATAAAAACTGTCCAAAAAATTTGAAATAATTTTGTTTTCTTGTAATAAAAATCCTGGTCACTTTATACTTGAATGATATTTCCATCCCTATAAATTTTATAATTTGCTCCCTGGCTTTTGGAAGCAGATGAAATATAAAACATTAAAATGATGGCTTCAGGGAAAGCCAGGATGGCTCAGCGGGTTGAGCAGCCCTGGATCAAATCCGGGCCCCAGCCCATGCAGACCCATGTGTTAAACTGGGGTGTGCCCCCTGCTTAGTTCTTGCCAGGACCCATGTGGGAAGCCCGGACCTGTTTCCTGCCCTGTATAGTCCTGCACCAACCTGTGGAGTGAAACTGGAAAACTGATCATGAACAACTATGGCGACTGCTCTGGGCCCTCCCCCTTCTCTCTGTCTCCCTCTGTCTCTTTTTCTGTCAAAAAATAAAAAATAAAAATTAAAAAAATAAAAATAAATCTTAAAAAATAATGACTTCAATATCTCCAGTGTAAGCACAGCTAGTACTCCCGTTTATATCCCTATAAACAATCATTAGGCTAGCCCAGCTGATCAATCTCCCCCAAATAGGGAAGAATTCTTCAAAGTATTTGGATATGGTATTTTGTCTCATTAAATAGTGTTCTACAAGCATTATGAAGAACTTATAGGTTTTGGGATAAATGGGAAATCAACCCAGTGATACAAAAGAATATTAACTGTTTTGCTAAGGAGCTCACTAGAAAATTAGTGTCAATTTGCTTTTGATTTAAAATAATGCAGTGAAGTGAGCATCATAGTTCTTCATGATTCCTGTGCAAAAGTTTACATTAATTTTTTTTAATTTTTAAAGAATTATTTAAGGTTTATTCAGCAATTACCTTAGTTCACCATCTACTCATAGGTATGTAGGTATTTATATGGAGTGACTCTTTCCTCACCAACCTCAATGAAGATTTAGCCCTGATTTCTCTTTTAAGAAAAAATGACTTGTTGACCAAGCAAAGACCATCAACACAGAATATTAAAGCAAAAGGTCTAAATGTTTAGAAATATCTCAAAAAGGTTAATCTGTGATATCTTTTAAAAGAACAACAACAAAAAAAACTTAATTATTCCTGGTTATATGCCAAGCCTGGGGGTTGGTTATCCATTCAGAGTTCAGCACGTTTAATGATATATCTTGAAAAGAATAAATTTTTTTGAAGGAGGGAAGGATGGGAGTGATGGATGGAGGGAGGAAGGGGGAACAGAAAGAGAAAGAGAATTATATAGTTATGATTACATTGTATTTTAAAGTCTTTCCCTTTTTATGGCCATATAAGCTGTGGCACATTCTAAAAGAGCCATAAAATTCCTTCTATCCCGTATGTATTCTGCACTTGTAAATTCTGTCTCAAGTAAAATAAGCAGTTGGGTGCAACATTTGCAAACTTTTATAAATACTCTTTTAATTACTCTACACCCCTGAATCCATCTGTTTGGATTCAAGGCAGTGATGTCAAACATTATGAGAGTGTTTATTGCTTTGGAGAGGAAAAGGACATTTACATGGCACATCTGTGTATTTCAGAAGACTGCAGTATATAACTCAAATGCATACAGGGGTCTAGGTTATTTCATTTTTATGTCAGATTAACATAAAATAATTATCAGTTTCAGTAAGTCTAACACTTCACTATATTTCAGTTTAAATGAAAAATAATAATTTATAATTCCTAATTTCACTGCATTTCCAACCACAATAGTAAACCAAAAAGAAAAAAAAATGTTAGGGCTATAAATCAATCTTTTAAGAGGGAGAATACTTAGAAAATTATGAATTGGTATTAATCAGTTTTAATACTAGTCTTTATCTTATTCACTAATTTGTTCATTCATTCTACAAATGTTTCTTAAGCTTCTTCTATTGGCAGCCTTTGGACTGGACACTAATAACACAAAGTACAATATAAAATAAGTATTTCTTCTTAAAGAATGCCAGTTAGTGAATTTATCCTCCTTTCTTTTAAAGGAGGTACCCTATCTAATTTGAATTACAAAAGGGAATATTGAAAGTCTTAAAAACAAATTCTCTTTGAGCTTTCATAAAACTCTTTCCTTTAGAAATTAAAATTCATGGCAATTTACAGAACATTTACTCTATTCACACCAGCAATTCTCACCCAAACTACTACATCTAGAACAGTTCCACTTTTGGGATCATAAACTTAATTATCTTTTCCCGATCAAAATATCCCATTAGTTCACTCTCTTGCTGCCTTACTTTCATTACAAGTATCATTCCACATCATCCAAATCATCCAGTTCTCTATTTTTTTCACATTACCATTCTGCTGATTTCATTTCCTTCCCTGAAGTCTATAACCCATGATCCATCACTTCCCATTATTACTTTGCACTCTACCCTAATCCTAAGTAAATTCAAAGATTTGTGTTTCTGTTTCTATAGCCAGGCTCCTGGGTACCGCAGTATAAAATCACACAGCTCTATTAGTTTGTTTCATGACAATGTCAAAGTCATCTGGGTCAACAATCAGGGAACAAGTTATCTAAATGTTCAAAGTCAGACACCCGTCTCATTTTCCTCAAAGGAAAATATTGATGGATATATTTAAGTCCTGTAATATAAGATCCTTACCACTTACCAATTTACCTTCTTTTTTTCTTAATTCCTTCAGCAAAAGTGTCTTTAGCTTGTACTTCTGTGCCTTTATCTATATCCCAACCCATCTTCCTTGCTGAAAACTAAATCTTTACTCTCCTTACAGATTGTGCTCCACTAACTTCGTACTCTCTCCTCCATCTTTTAATTCTCTACACTTTACCTCATGTCAAAATCTCTACCATCTCACAAAACTTTCCCCTGACTTATACTTGACTCTCTTCCTCTTACTTTCTGTAGTCAAGATTTTCAGAATATTCTACTAGCAGTTACCTTTATTGTTCCCATTCTCAACCCATGACTATCTACTTTCAACCCATTTCCAATGGCATTGTTTACTAATGACCTCCTAATATCCAAATTAAATTGAAATGTTCTTGTCAATAAGCAATTTGACAACTCTGTCATATCTGACATTAGTAAACACTGCTTGAAATTCTGTTCTCCCTCAGTTTTCACGAATACAACTATTCACTGATTTTTCATCGTTCCTTCATGCCACCTTTAAGCAGAGTCCTTCAAAGTCCATCTCCTGCACTGACAGCTCTATAAACCTGTGCTCACTTTGGCTCTGAATTTTCCACTCTTCTATGCTAGATATTCCATGTGGATGATTTTTATCACATCCATGGCTTAATCTGGCACATAAATGTTGATGACCTCTCAAACTATATAACCATCTTAAGCAAAAAGATTTATATGATACTATTGCCTGATGGTCAATTGACCTTCAGATAGTGAATGATACTTATTAAGTACCCATCATGTGAATACTGGTTAGAATAGGCACTGTTCTAAATATTTAAATATATGGATTCATTTAGTCTTCATATTAATCCTACAAGCCAACTACCATCATTATCCCTGATTTATAGATGAGGAAAATGAGGCTAAGAATGTCCACCCAAGGTCATTCTTATAATTGACATAATTTGTCAATGAAAAATCAATCTTAACAAAGAAGCTAACTTGTCTCTTTAGAGGTCTTACAAATAACTACTCAAAGCTGAAAATATTTAAACCCTAAGAACCCTTCCTTACTTAGCTCCACTGGGTTGGATACCTTAATTTTATGATTCCAAAGCTCCCTAGTGAGTAGTCTTCTGTATTGTTCTTACATTTTCTATCTATCTCACTAGATTATTAGCTGCTAGATCACATATTTTATTTCTGAAAACACAATATCCCATCCACTACTCCATACATAACAGGCACTTAATTTCAGTTGAGCAAATTAATTTTAACATATTTACCAGAATATTTTTCTCAACATTTGTTTCACTGACCTCTTTAAGAAATATTATAATGTGAAATAGCATCAAAATAATTCTCTTTTTCTTTGAGACAAACCCTTAGAAAATAATATAGGTTTTATTTGTTTTGACTATAGATTAAAATCTACCTTTCAGTTTCATTGATTTAAAACTTCTGATATGTAAAACTTCAAAACAATAATATTCCAACATTGCTATATTTCATTAACAAAACATTATGTGCATGTAAACACATATATGTATTACATGTATAGGAGGAGAGGTGAATGGCTATTCCTATTACTGGTGATAGTCATGATTTTGGGGAATGGGATTAGAAGAAGTTCATTTGCTATATTATAAATATTGTTATTTGTATTTTCTATGGGGAAGATTTTAAATTTCATTAGTATTTCTATATTAAAAAATTATTAATATAAAGTAGAGTTTCAATTTGTAAAAAGTACTTTAAACTGTATTCTCACCATAATATTATGAGCATAATGAGCTTATCCTCCCAAATAAGCTATTAAACTCCCTTAGGTCTAAGATGAACCCAATATGTCAGATTCAGTGAAAACACCATGGGTTCCAAATGTATTTTTCCTATTTCTGAAGAAGCTGCTTCTTTTAATCTGTTGTTGATACACACTAACACTCAAACAATAACTTCAACTAATATATTATAATGTATTACAGTTCTTTTGTTTTTGTTGTTGTTGTTGTTCATTTAGAAATTTCTAGTGAAAGGCCCCCTGAGAGATTTTCCTTCCCAGCAATCTCTAGAGCACTTATTTTTTTTAATCCAAACAGTGGTTTAGAATTCCAAATCAGTAACAATATGTGTTTAGACTGTAAAATTAAAATACATTTCAAACTAAATATTTCAAAATCAATTTCTTTCATGTTTACTCATCAATTCTTCGGTTCCAGGCTCTCTGTTTTTTTTAAACAGTTGAGTTTTGCTTTTGGTATTAAATAACATAGGATTAGTCTGCCTAAGGGACCATCTGTTGTTCTATGCCTTGTCATGACAATTCTCAGGGCTTCAGAACTGTATCCTGTAGTTTCTCATTAAGGGGAGAAGAAGGACATTCTCTATCATGAGCCTAAGCCTCAGAAATGTTGTTCATTCCAAATGAATCAATATACATCTGTGGCATGTGTTAAGCAAGACAGGATGTTTTTGTTGAATTATATGTGAACATTACTTGATGTTTTAGCATATAAGAATGTAAGTTTTTTATGTTTGTTTTTATTTCACTAGGCTGTGCTTTACTATGTGGATTTATTATTAAATGTCTTAAGGGGTTTTTCTCCAATTTATTTTATGAGTTATTGCTGATATTCCTGATCAATCTGTAAGTAAAAACAAAATCCTATTTATTACATGTGAACTAGTTTTAAACAATCAATAATATTTATAACTTTTTAAAGTCATAAGAGACAAAGATTGTCTTCTTCCCTAACTTCAAAAGTCTTTTTAACAAGGCCTCAAAAAGCTCAGGATATTATGAATTAAGCACAAATAAGGGTATTACAAATAAGAGTAAACAAATTCATATAGATTCAATAAGAGAAGTTTAAGGAAATCTTTCTAATAGTTAGGAGATTTGTACCAAATTGCAAAAAAACTTTGTGATACGTGTGGCAGAAAGGGATATGCTAAAAGTTGTTTGTGGTTCTAATCCTATAATTCATTCTGCTTTAGGAAAAAAACATATAAAGTTAAATACCCATACCTTATTTTTATCTATATGTAATTATTTCCTTGTTTCAAAAATATAAACTAGTAGTATTTTATTCATCAAATTCTTAAGTATTCATGATGTACATAAGACACAACTCATGGGCTACGGCCATGGGGTTATAGAAAGATAACCCCATGGCCTAAATCAAGCTTGTCCAACCTATGGCCCATGGGCCACATGCAGCCCAGGACAGCTGTGGATGTGACCCAAAACAAATTTGTAAACTTTCTTAAAACATTACAAGATTTTTTTGTGATATATTTTTAGTTTATCAGCTATGGCTAATGTTAATGTATTTTATGCATGGCCCAAGACAATTCTTCCAGTGTGGCCCAGGGAAGCCGAAAGGTTGAACACCCCTGGAATGGTCTAAATGCCTCAGAGAGAATACATCCAAGAATCACAATCACCTTCTGAAATGCAAAGGAAGATCCAATATGAAATAGATGTATATACGTAGTCATCTCTAGAAGTAGCAAACTTCAGATTCCCTGTGAATGTATTGACAAATGAGAACACAGTGACCCCAGATCTCCAGCAAGAAGCCTAGGTTGTCTCCAGGATTCAGTACCCTAACAAATATACCTCTCAACTCTTACTTAAGTCAACTGATTAATGCAGAGAGGCAGTTAAGCAGCTAGCAATTTTACTATAATGTGTCTGAGATAATTAGATAAAATTAGAAAAGTTAGAAATATCTTAATTAGAAAAATTAAATTAGAAAAACTGCAGAATATAGAAAAAGCATGAGCAAAGAAGAGTTTGTGATCAATCATGTTCTATATATCTCAGTAATATAGGTCTTGCTTTTGGCAGGAAAACTGTTCAACCACTAGATAGCTATATTTGGTACCACAGTAAATCACTTCAGGATCTCATCTAGCTGAGAAAATATTCCCCCAAAACACTACAAACATTTTGTTCCTATTTCATAGAGCACCCTTCTGGTTATTAATTTTGTTTTCCAACTTTCTTCACATCTAGAAGATATATATATATATCCATAGAAATTAATGTTAGGCCTGCAAATTATCAGGTAGCATGAATTTGTGGCCCTGGAAACACAAAAAACATAATTTGAAATTTGAAATCTCCCATAATGGCAGTTAGCCCAAAAGGCCCTGCCTCCACATATAAGCTGTGTGTACCATCTCTTCATGCCATTCTGCATCCAAAAGTCATCAAGACAAAAGTCAGTTCCCAGGAAGCTCAAGGCCTAGTAGTGGAGTTAAATGTGTATAATTATTCATATTGTAATAGAATGATCAGCCTATCACAGCTATGAAAGCAACATGAAAACATCCACAAGGAAAAGATACATTTTAGTGAAGGAATAGAGAAGTTTACTAAAGGAATCAGTCAACCAGTCAAAAAGTATTTTTCAGGCACTGTGGCATTGAGTTAAAATTTGAATTTTGACAGAGTGGAAGGAGAGGAAATGTCAAGCTAAAATAAAAAGAATACCACGGGTGAAGTGTTGCACATGCTTAAGTAACGCAGAGATTCTTATTTAACTGATTGAACTAAGTATAACAGAAGAGTACATAAAAATAAGTTGGTTTGCATCCTTGTTCTGACCTGGTTTCCTCTGTATACCAAGCTAAGAAGTATAAAATTTAAGCACCTGGAAGAGGAATGTTTTTGAGCAGACTTACTACATGTTGTGTCTTGTCTATGCTCACATTACTCTGACAGTCAATAGGAAGAACAGATTTTGTATGAAAGAGTCA
>PVKE010052738.1:0-10246 GCA_004027555.1 Craseonycteris thonglongyai
AAAGGTATCAGTGGGGAAAGACCCCATGTTAAGAACTGTAAAAGGACTAAAACTTTATTCTTCTTGAACACTAACAAGTTAGACTGCCATGGTGTCATAGATGTGGACTATATCTTTAAGTAGGTTATAAGTGTATGGCCGTGAATTTATTATTTAGTATTAAGTCTAAGATTTCTCATTAACAAATAAGGTCAATATATGAATACCAAGACCACAGGAAAGCTGTGAGGATTGTATAAAAGCACATTCAAAAGTATATGATTGGGGGAGAAAAAAAAAGTCACCCTGTAAATAATTATTAAACTTATTATTTCTCAGTTAGTTGATGTAATATGATTACATTTACTCAAACACATTTTAAATCTATTTTTTCCTAGGCAATTCAGCACTAGATCTGATATTGGAAGCAGAATAGACTGTGTATTTATAATTAACATGAAAAGCACATAAAGATTTTGTTGTTAGTCTATCTACATTTTGGAATTTATAACCTAAAATGACATATAATGAAGCAAATTAAATAGTAAACCTTGAGCAACAGGTTTGTGCTACAAATAGAAAGGAGGAGGAAATCAGTTAATACTGCCTTAAAAACAAGCTGATATATACGAGGGCTGTTCAGAAAGTGTCCAGCCATGTAACTGTTCTCGTTATATTGACAATGGCTAGATTTTTTTTTTTTCTGGACAGCCCTTGCATTCTAAAATGGATAATAGAGGGTAAGCCAGGATGGCTCAGTGGGTTAAGTGTCACTTTACAGCCCTGGGGACAGAGGTTCAAATCCTGGCCCCGGTCTGTGCAGACCCATATGCTAAACTGGGGAGTGCCTCCAGTTCATTTCTCACTGGGGTGAGACCCGGGCCCAGTTCCTGCCCTGTGCAGCCCTGCACCCACCTGTGGAATGAAACTATGTGGAAAAACCAATGATGAGCAACTATGGAGACTGTTCTGGGCCTTCTCCCTTCTCTCTGTCTCTGTATCTCTCTCTCTTTCTCTCGATCAAAAACAATAAAAATAAATCTTTAAAATGGATAATTGAAATTTCATGGGCCTAAACTGAAGACATAGATCTTAAAATGTTCAAGACAAATTCTGATCCTCCTCTAGACCTCAAGGTTAAACACCTTTGTTATATATCATGCTCTGAAATGCAGATTCTAGTCTCATGAAATGTAGAATGCTATCATGCTAACTGAAAAAAAAATGTATTGAATAATAAGCCAGATATTCACATTTTATTTTGAATATAAACTGGTTTGAAGCCCATAAGAGAAAAGAGAATTTTGGATTCACTAGAGTTTTACTATCCAGGAAAGAACAATTACACTAAAAAGGATGAACATATAAACAACATATTTAAAAAAGGATCAAGACCTGACCAAGAATATATTGTTATTGATGCAGGTTGTAACCAAGAACAGAAAAACTGTATGTTTTCTATTATAAGGTCATTTTGATATTAAGAAAAGCATGATTTAATGGTATTTAGGGAGATAATATGGTATTTAGAGAGAGTAAACTATTTTATTTTAAATTAATTGGTGATAATTTCCATGTCTTCCATCAAAAAACACCAGAAACAAATCTGTAGTTGAACAGTTGAGTTTATTAAACTTTCTGCAACAGGTTAATAATACACACACACACACACACACACACACACACACACACACACACACACACACACAGTACAATTAGTGTACTTGGAGGAGAAAGACATAGTCACATTGAATTTTTAAAAATACGGCTATGTGCTGGTTTACCAAGAGCTAAACCTGTAACCAAGGAAATCAAACAAGGATCAATGTAGATAGATAGAATAAGATATTGTTACATTTATATCTTTTATGTTTATGTTAATTTAATGGCTATTCATCATAGCAAAACTAACACACATTCATACATACATAAATACATAAAATGAGCTATTGACAATCTAAGTCATAATTGTGTTTTTATAGATTTATTTTTATTGTTTTTGACAGAGAGAGAGAGAGAGAGAGAGAGAGAAAGAGATACAGAGACAGATACAGAGAGAAGGGGGAGGGCCCAGAACAGTCTCCATAGTTGCACATCATTGGTTTTTCCACATAGTTTCATTCCACAGGTGGGCGCAGGGCTGCACAGGGCAGGAACTGGGCCAGGGTCTCACTCTGGTAAGAACTGAACTGGGGGCACTCCCCAGTTCAGCATATGGGTCCGCATGGCCGGGACCGGGATATGATCCTTGGTCCCTGGGGCTGCAAAGTGAGTGCTTAACCCACTGAGCCATCCCAGCTTCCCTGTGTTTTTAAATATAGATTATAGTTAATCCAATTCTGTTCAACTAAAAAGTAGATTTTTTTTTTTTAAGTTTGGATACCTCTATTAACAACAAAATCTATTCCATTTACCGAATCAATAATTCTTACTATGGTGACCAATGGAATGTTAATGTGTTGTCACATGTACGGTACTAGAATTAAAAGAACATTGTATAAGACAATAAAAAAATAAAATCTTCTTAATAATAAGCCTCACTACTACTTACTTTGACAATTTTCAGAAACCTCACTGTTTATGTACAAATCCTCCAATTATTTCTTATATAAATAAAAGAAATAATAATAGCTATTTTTCCTTAATAAGATCACTAATCGCATTCAACCAAATAAAGGCTTAAAAGTTTGAAATGAAAATTTTGTCATTTAGGGGTTAGCCCCTCTTAGGCAAAAAAAATTAAGACTACTAAAATGCCCCACGTTTAAAAAAAAAAAAGGAAGATCAGTAGTAATTATAGGATGTTGACTTGTATTTCTTATGCTTAATTGATTCTGAGGTCATCTGGGTGTTTTTGCCAGGAGATTGCAGATCATGATTTCTATGTTCCCGGAACTAATTACCCATTCAAGTGCATTTTCTTTTCTTCAGTTTTATTCTTTTAATCCCTAAACATCTCACTTAAAGTTAACATCCAATATCAGAGAAAAACTTATTTTAACAATCTCTGGGTTTTTTCTTATTCATTGTTCCTAGAAAATTTATCTTAAAGCACTAATTTAAATAAATAGATGGCAGATAGATTGATAATAATAATAATAATAATGGATGATGTATGTAGATAGATGATAGATAGATAGATATAAATAGATGATAGACAGACTATAATGTCCCAAGAAATCTTTAGATAATTGTAAAACTAATTGTTGTTTATAATTTGTTCTCCTGAATTTGAAAATATATCATATTATGACCTTATATCCATTTAAAAAATATTTCTCCTAAAATAAACTGAGATATAAGGTCCATAAATTGTTTGATTAACTTTAGATCAAGACATGTATACTTTTATTTTTATATGCAATCATAAAAGTGCATTATTTGAAAGAAAAATAATGTTTTACTTTATTATAACATAGTAGTATTGTGTGTAGCATATCTGCATGTATATAAGATGATAAAGCTATGTCCTAAGTTATATAATGCATCATCATACAGGGGCACATATTTTTTATATTAGAAGGCATTTTTTTAAAATTTGAGTATTTTTTGAGATGTTATCTGACCAAATTATTTGCATGTCACTTGTTAAAATCTGGATTAATTTGCAGTCTTGACAAGCAGAAAGATCAAGACTTACATGAAAAAGAATAAAAGCAAGTTTATAAGAGTAAAGCCACACTAGTATTATATTAAATGTATAGTTTCTCACTGTCATGCCTTATATCTGCGCCCTTTGTTCTGTTTTCAAATACAGAAGAGACTGCCTTGATCTCTGTGGCCAGTGGGGGTTGCAATTTGGTTGCAACCTGGCAACCATCCTATATGCTGAAACTGCTCTGTGAAAATGGTATATTTAGTGGTTTACATTGCTAGTGAGATCCAGACAAAATTCAAACTTCAAAGTGAATAGAGCAAAATATAATAAATAGAAAGACATTATCTTTTATGGACAACATGGCAGGACTGCTTTCTCTATATTAAAATGATTTAGACATGGCAATATTCATCACAGTGGTTATCAGAGGAAGAGAGTTAAACTATGTTACTTAACCATAATGAAATAAATATGAACATTTCAAGTCCATTAAAATTTAAAATTTAAAAGGATTTTTATTAATCAGGCTTAAAGATTATTTTGGTATTCATAATCTCCCTTGAATTTCTATTTCCATACTGTTGGTGATAAAGACTTTTTATACAGTGAGCCAATCAAAACCATGCTTTTCAGCAAAACAGATAAGCTTTTATTCTGTCAAAACATTTAATTATAAAGATATTTCTATTAGTTAAGAAGTAAATCATTTAAAGGGTAAAAAGATTAAATGTAATCTTGAAAGGGAAATGCTTACAGATAAAAAAGAGAGAAACATGTAGTCAAAGAAAGAATGTAATTTGTCTTTTCAAGATAGTTAATGAGCTTCAGATTCTCTTTGATGATGAGAAAGAGGATGATATACACAGAAAAGCTTTAATGAAGTATAAAATTATAATAGATAATGAAGTTCTTTTTTTAGAACACGCAATTAGGAACTGGTGTATTTTTCTATTTCTTAAAATCATAAATATATTGACAACAGTACATACATGTATTAAATGACCATGTTGAATGAGTAATACATTATAACTCAAGATGATAGAGATCAAACTAACATTTTTATTTCTACCTCAATTCTCCTTTTTGTAGAATCAGAAAAATAAACTATGTTCAGCAACCAAGATTTTAGAAAGGTTTATATAAAACTTCTCAACTTTCAATAGTATAGGAATTAGCTGAGAAGGTTTGGATAGTCAGAAGATGAAGGGTTTTATAGTGGCACTTCGAACAAAATTTATTAATAACATGAACAGAAAAGGCGAATAGACTGATAATTTTGAAAACGAGAATTAGTGAAAATTTATGTAACAGTTTCAAAATTATAATACCAGAAACAAGTTAGAAAGAATAAATCATTTTGAAAGATGAAATACTTGAAATATGTCAAGGTTAATTTGAACCTTGCAGTAAACAAAGAATTTTTTCTTCCAAATTCTATTTTGTGATTATGTTTTATTTCACACTAAAAGTATATAATTAAATAACTTGTACAATTGTAAGTCCATGTTAAAGGCCTGCTGATATATGCATAAGAATGTTATTTGATTAGGGGAAGCCGGGATGGCTCAGTGGGTTAAGCGCTCACTTTGCAGCACCGGGGACCAGGGATCCAATCCCGGCCCCGGCCCGTGCAGACCCATATGCTGAACTGGGAGCTCCCCCAGTTCAGTTCTCTGTCTGTCTGTCTGTCTGTCTCTCTCTCTGTCTCTCTCTCTCTCTCTGTGTCAAAAATAAATAAATAAAGAAATAAAAAACATTTAAAAAAATGTTATTTGTAATACTATTTACATAGCAATGATATGTAGATGATTGAAATGTTCAACAATAAAAAATAGTTTAAATATAATTTAACTCTCTAAAAAAGTCATGTGCCTATTAAAAAGGATTAGATAGGTATATGTCTTATAACAAAAAAGGTGTTAGTCAGGAAGTAATTGAAAAGTTAGTTTGAAAACTGCATATAATGTAGCATTGCTTCCAGTACAGATTGCTTAACTGTGCATTTCGTAGTGCAAATCATCTGCTAAGATTATGTACTAACTGGATAATTCTGATTTGGGGACTCATGTTTTGAGAACATATCAGGTTTTTTTAATTATTCGACAAAGTATTATGATGCTTAAAATATTTAAAGAAAAGTACAGACAAGAATAAAGTAAAATTACATTAAATAGGAGCTATTAAATTTTATACACTTTGCTTTTGAAAAGATGAGTGAAAACTTTCTTTTAATTTAAAATTAGGTTCTTCTAAATTTTATTGTACTGAAAACTTTTTTAATGAAAAATTTTTAAAGATTTATTTCATTGTTTGAGAGAAGGTAAGAGCAAGAGAGAGAATGAGGAGGGGCCCAAAACAGTCTCCACAGCCATACATCATTAGTAATGGCATACTTCCACTCCACACAGGTTGATGTGGAGCCTCTGGGGTAGAAGCGGGCCTCCTACATGGGAGGCAGGAAACTTCACCTCAGGGTGTGGTGGTTACCAATTGCTCTGCAGTTTAGCATATGAGTTTGCATGGGCTGGGGCCAGGGCCAGGATTGGATCCCCAGACCTTTCAAGGCAAGCACTCAACCTGTTCAACTGTCCTGGCATCCTCAAAAACTATTATTTTTTGAAAGATTTATTTTATTGTTTTTGACAGAGAGATAGAGACAGAGAAGAGGGAAGACTCTCAGCTGTCTTTATAGTTGTAGGTCATCAGTTTTTGACATGGTTTTATTCCACACAAGTGGGTGGGAGCCTCACAGGGTGGAAACTGGACTGGGGGTCTCCCATCTGGGAGGCATAGCCCCTCGAGCCAGGGACTAAACCGCGGGGCAAGAACTGAACTGGGGGCCTCCCGCAAAGGGAACACATTGCAGTTCAGCATATGGGCCTCACAAGTCAGGACTGGGAGTTGATCCTCAGTCCCCGGGGCTGCAAAGTGAGCACTTAATCTACTGAGCCATCTTGCCTTCCTTGAAAAGTATTATTTTTCATAAGCAGCATTTGTATATGTCTAGGAATCTAAATGAGTATAATTTCATGTATACCTATGTAATCATTTTTCTTAGAGGACAGATTAGGTAATTGCTTTAGTTAATGATCCTTAAGTAAAGCAGAATGTGCTCCATACTGTGGCTAGGCCTTATCTAATGAGTTAATGGTGTTAGAGAAACAACCTAGGTTTCTGGAGAGGAAAGGCTTCTCTTCTAGACTTCCTTTAGACACAATGCTGCATCATCAACTTTTGCCTGAACTTCCAGCCTGCTAACCTGCTCTACAAATTTTGGAGAGATGCCACTCCACCTCACCCCCAACTGGTGTTAGCCAATTTATTGAAATAAATCTCTTTTTGTGTGAATATACATATCATTGGTTCTGTTTCTCTGGAGAACCCTAATATAATTTCTAACAATGTTAAATGTATCCAGGTGAATTGCAGTGGTATTAAACCTAAATGCCTTTAGTAACATAGCAGATGATTGAAATTAGGAAATCAAATAGTTAGAGAATACTAAGTAATTGTGGGAATGATGGTGAACTTGAGACTTAATTTCTGTTGATAGAATTTCCAACTAAAATATTTTAAACAACATACCCTGATCAAAAATGCATGTAGGCTGACTCAGCATGTAGAATACTAGTGTGTGACTTAGTTCAAATAATTAATGGGAGAGAAAAAGAACAGTGGGTTAGAATAAGATAAAACTTCATGGAGCCTTTCATGAAGGTAATAAGATTTTGAATTTTCTTAACCAAGACCGTTTAATGTTCCCTGAAACATGACTACACTTTAGACAAGATTCTTCCTGACTGCAGGCCCCTGACATTTCTTTAACTTAAAGCTTTTGCTTCAGAGAACCGGTTGCACATTTTTTCTCATCTCCTTTGAGACACAGATACATTTTTTTTAAAGCATCTTGCTAAGTTATAGAATTGTGTAGGCTTCCTGTTTTCCTTGTGCTTCTTGACTCTTTCTCTCTGGGTCATCAGGAAGCCTACATAATTTATACGGACATAATTCAAAATAAAACAAGAGACATAATTTTATTACAAAGAAGCTTTATTTCTAGAAGATTTATAAGTCACCCTTTTACCCTGGGTGATTGATGAGACCCATGATTATACAGATCATTTGCCTCTCACTAAATTCTAAAAATTGCAGCTTTTTGTGCCTTTTTGTTAATTACATTAAAGTCAAATGCTCATTTAGCAACTGTGATAGGTATACTTTTATAATCAGCTGAAAATTTATTCCATGTTTTAGAAATATAGGTATAGACATAAAAGTGTGTGTGTGGGGGGGGGGGGTGGCCAGGGGAGGGGCAGAGGGAGAAGTAAAGACATTAAATTGAAATAAAAATCTCAATGAAGAAAAGCCCATGGGAAGCCGGGATGGCTCAATGAGTTAAGCGCTCACTTTTCAGCACCGGGGATTGAGGATCGAATCCCGGCCCCAGCCTGTGCGGACCCATATGCTGAAATGGGGAGTTCTCCCAGTTCAGTTCTCTCTCTGTCTCTGTCTCTGTATCTCTCTCTCTCTCTCTCTCTCTCTCATTCTCTCTGTCAAAACCAATAATAAAAAAAAAAATAGAAAAGTCCTAGCTAAATCATCAAATATCTTACATATTCCACATTATAACAAATAATTTCTTGGAAGAAATTAATCTTTTAAGTGTCTTTTTATTTCATTCAGAAGTCCTTAATTACAAATTATAAGAATCTAATGATATCACTCACATATTAATGAATAGGAATTCTAAAATATTTATCTTTAAAGTTTACAATACCTAGGAGATATAATACCACTCATATTGCACATATATATATGTACTTGTTCTTTCTTTTCAATTGATAGAGACTATTGTATTATATTAGTATAATACGTATCTACCATTGAAACATCTTTATAACAAAATAAAAATATTTATTTTGATAACCCAAATCCTAGTAAGCTTTACTTTAAGAATCAAATAAAATTCTTTGCAATAAATTAAATGTAAAACATCATGTATAAGTCACAGGAATTACTGTTTTAGAATTTACAATTTGAGTTTTTCTCAGATGAAAGGCAATCAGAGCTATGGAAACTATTGCAAGTTTCAATCTTTGTCACATGAATTTGTTAAAGGTTCACCAGAAAATTGAACAGTTTAGGAAGGTCAGGGTCTATATTTCCAATCCCTGGTAAAGCAAAAGTAGAAGTGACGTATTTGGTGGCTCAGCATACTTCCTGCATCACCGTTTTTGATTGTAGCAATAGAAAAAAATGTGAAGGAAAACTGTATTCAAAATTCACCAACAAGTAGCACCAATGCATTTACAGTAAAAAACAAGAACAGCAATATTAGCCACTGGCAATGTTGAATAATTCATTTCCTAATTTATTGCTGTACTTAAATTTAGAAACCAATGCAGAGGTGCAGGACAGGTGAATTGTGAATTTCCGACAGTTCAAGTGAAAAAGACCTGAAATGTAAGTTGAGAGAACAAGTAGACTTTAAGTCAATGGCATGACAGGGCTGTCGGAAAGGCAATTTTGACTCAGATGGAATTAATAGAACTGCAGTGCCCATATTAGAGAACTGTTCCTAGCTGTCAATCCTACTCAGATGACACTGGATAGAACAAGATCAGCTCTGAGCATTACAAATTGTGAAGAAAGTCCACAAATTAGCATATTCAAGTGGTTATTGTGCCTTTGTTTTTGAAGTCTGTTTGAAGTAAATGAAAGCATTTTCTTTGGAGTGCTGAACATAGGAATGAGAGTACTATATTCAATTGTTGAAAACAATTTCTCAAAATAATGATTTCTGTTACAGATTGAATGCTTGCATTTTCTCAGAATGCATGTCTTAAAATCCTAAGGACTAATGCCATGATATTAGTAGGTGTGGCCTTTGCGAGAGACTTAAGTCTTGAGGGTAGAACCCTCAAGAATAAGATTAGTGCCTTTATGAGATGAGAGAGCTTGCTCTGACTCTCTGCTCTAGGCCATGTGAGGATAAAAGGAAAACATGGCCATCCCCACACTAGGAAGCAATCCCCATTTAAAACTGGATCTGAGGGTCACCTTCATCTTGGATTTCACAATCTCTAAAATTGTGAGAAGGAAATGCTTGTTTTTTAAATCACTCCATCTGTGGTATTTTGTTAGAGCACTCTGAGCAGACTAAGAAAATTTAATTTCTTCATTCTTCTTTTAACTCAACAAATATCCGTGGAGTGTTGAAATTCTGCCACACACTGAGCTGGACATAGAAGATGTACAGTGAGATAATAAAACAGAATCAATGCACATAAAAAGACCTCAGTCTTTAAAGATAAAGCATCATTGCATTAACTTTAATAAGGGCTATGCCAATGGAGCTAAGCTTAACATACGAGAGGGTCAGCTAAACTAGCTGGCCCAGTAATCGAAGGACTCACATTTCTATTAAGAACTAAATAAACAGTCTGAAGAATATGTAATGCTTTGGGAAATTTAAAAATCAGTATGTAAGTATAAATTATAGAGTATCTTAGGAGGTGTGACAGAATTTGTTGCAAATAACAAGGGAAAGACTGACATGATGGTGGTTCTTGAAAGGCATTTTTAGGAACTGAAATTTATCCTAAAGATGACAACAGGCCATTTAAATAGAGTGATGAATTTTCTGTTTGTTTGTTTGTTTGTTTGTTT
>PVKE010052739.1:0-10243 GCA_004027555.1 Craseonycteris thonglongyai
CACATCTGTAACTGACCCCACAGTCTGTCTTCTAGTGACACGTCACACACCTCTTCACATTTCTCCTGTCTGTGGTGATGCTGCTGTTGTCGTGCACTGCAGTACCTTCCATGTGTTACAAACCCCACAGTCCACCGTTATTACTGACTCTGGTGTCATCTGTCCCATGTTTCTAAAGAGATTTAAGTAATAAAAACATATTCTTGCAGATAATACCATTTCTGTTGTCCTTCCTGCCTTTGAAAGACTTTTGGGGGGTTGGGGGAAGAGGAGGCATGGAATTCCATCTTGACTTTTCCTCACTCCTTTTAAGATGTTGCTCCACCACCGTCTTACCTTCACGGATCCTTGGGCCGTGTCCCACCAGCGCTTTGGAAGTCAATAGAGTAGGTCCTAAAAAAAATAAAATAAAAGACTTCCCTGACCAGGAATCGAACCCGGGCCGCGGCGGTGAGAGCGCCGAATCCTAACCACTAGACCACCAGGGAACCGCAGGCGGAACGTTATCTTGGTTCCTCCGAAGGAAAATGCCGAAAGCGAAGGGTACCTTCCCGAGATGGACGAGACGTGGGCGGGATTGAATGCAGCGGTGCGGGGCGCCCAGCCCGGCCCGGCCCGCACCCTCCACGTCTCCCAGTCCTGGGAGGCGCCTTGGGCTGGGAGGCCCGGCGCAAGGTGACCGGCCTGGGCTTGGCACTGTGTGCGCACAGCGCAGGGCAGCTGTTTCTGAACCTCGGCTTCCTGGCGAGCACGGTGTGGCCTTGACTCTGCTCGGGGTCCGAGTGGAGTCGTCTGCTTCCTGAGCGCTGCGCCCTGGCTGTGGGGGCTTCCTGACGGCAGCACGTGCACGGGCCCCTTTTCGTGCCCGGCCTCAGGGGAGCATGAACTTAGCCCGAGCCCCGGGGGCGGTCTTCCGCCGGTTTTCTTTTGTTCCAGGCAAGCGGTTGCACAAGCTAGCTGGGACCGCGGGAACCACGTGCGTCACGCGGGAGAAGCGGATGGCTCTGAGGCGTAATGCCTGGCTGCACCTAGAGGAGACGCCCTGTCGATGAGGTTAGGGGCGTTCCTGGCCTAATGAGGGGCAACGTGAAGTGTGCCCTGTCCGACTATGGCATTGTGGCCTGCACTCCAGGGGGGCCTCGGGGAGACAAAGGATTGGTTCTCGGTGAGGAGGCAGAACTGCACTCCAGCCTCGTGTCTTGTGACAGCAAAATGTAGCTGAGCCTGCTCCCAAAGACCTCTTCCTCTCTCATTCTGTTCCTTAAAATAGAAGGTAGCTCTCAAGTAAGAAGGTTGTTTCCGCCCGGTTTCGAACCGGGGACCTTTCGCGTGTTAGGCGAACGTGATAACCACTACACTACGGAAACTCGGATGGAGGGACGGGGGACAATAGTATCCACATGGACATCCTGGGACCTGACGTGGCTCGTCTGGCCACCAGCTTTTTGAACTGAAAAATGTGCCCAGGAGGCACCAGTGATAGACCAGGAGAGTGCGGCTCCCCGGAGGCCCTGGCTTGGGGGTCCGCGCCTCCCCCCAAAGCAAGGATCCGAGCCCGCTCCTGACAGTTTGGCTTCGGGATCCTGCATCCAATGCTGGTTCCCGTTCTCGAACTCGGCGCCCAGGTGCACAAGCCGCCCCGCAGACGCCCGGCTGCGGGCAGGGGCAGGGGCAGGGGCAGGGGCATGCGGGTTCAGTGAGTCTGAGCCCCAGGTGGCCTCTGCCGCCCTCACCCCCAGTACCCGGGCTGCGGACCCCCGCCGCTGGTTTATTTTCCACAGCGCCGCGGGTCAGGGCTCTCGGTTCTTGAGCAACGGCCGGTGCCTGGACTCCACCCAGGAGCGGGAGGTCCCGCCCTCCTCGCCTCCCCCCTGCTCCGACGCGCCCCACCTGCGCTCTCTTCCCGCGCAAGCCCTTGCGCCTCCGCGCTCTGGTGTCTTCCTGGCAAAAAGGGGTCCCCACACCAGCTTGGCAGTTGAGCGCGGGGCCTCGGTCAGGCTCTGCAGGCACTAACGGAGGTGGACTTCTCTGCCTCCTCAGAGGCGAGGGGCCAGCTTTTGTAGCAGCCCACCTTCTAGAGCTCCCTGCCCTTGTAAATACTATAATAATATTAACCAATACTATAAAGCACTAATGCCGTATTCAAAAGCTTATAACCAACAGGTCATGGAAGCTTAGAGATGAGAACTTTGTACCCCATACACCGGAACTGGGTGTTCTGGAAGAGACATCACTGAAAACAGCACTTGAACCCCAACCGGAAGGGCCCCAGGAGTTTCTTTTAATTTCTCATACAGCAGTTAAATTGCGGGCTATTGAACCTTGGGTTTACATCTATCAATTCAGTCCCTTCCTTCTGACCCCCAGACTTTTAGACTTGTCAACCTATGGCTGACGTAAGGATTTCCAGGAAAAAAAAAAAAAGAAAATCTTCTCTTAAAGCAGAAAACAACACAAGGCAGGCAGATTACCCCCAAGGCCACAGAACAAGATTCAGCTGCCCCGCCCCCCCCTTTTTTAGGACTCCCTTGAATAACAATTATTGTGATATTACTGCTTTACAAACTAACACCAACCACTCAAACGCATGTTCCTTTTCCTGTTAGGGGTTTTCTTCACCTATGAAGGTCCACCATTCAATGCATACCTTCCTTTACTAATCAAAAGAATTGTTAGTTATGTATTCACTTACCTAAATGCTCAGAAAAACTCTCAGTTAATATTAGAACCAGCTCCTATACATGCTTGCATGACAAGAAAATGGCTTTCCAAATACATTGCACATTCATCCTTTCACCACTGAATGCTTTTGAACACTTAATCTGGTATTGGAGAGAGCTTTGGAAGCTAAACAATGGCCCGTAACCACTATAAACTTCATTACTGACAGTCTGTCCCACGTACAGAAAACCTGAAAGGTACTAGACCTGACTTAGCTTGTGTTCTGGAGATGCTGATAGTGGGGGAGGAGGCCATACATCTGTGGGGACAGGGATTATATAGAAACCCTTTGTATTTTCCACTGAATTTTCCTCTGAACTTAACACTTCTCCAAAATAAAGTCTATTTTTGAAAAAGAACAATCACAAGAATATACACTTTCAAAATGGATTTGACAAAGTGGGTGTAGGCATTGTGAATGGAGAGCCCGTGTGGTCCATTACTTTCGCCAAGACTATTGTGCAACTTTGATCAAGTGACTGACTGTATCTTTGGGCCTGAGTGTTCTCAGTTTTGAAATGAGGAAATGAGACTTAACCTCTCGTAAGTTTATTTCAACTCTAACATTATTCTCTGGATTAGTGACATTTAAGTGGTATCTATTGACAGTGACACAATGGAGCAGGAAGACCCATTTTAATCACCTCCAAAGCTGTGCCCCAGCCCCTCTGCAAGCTAGTGATGATGTAGTATTAATATTTCAGTAACTGGTGCACATCACAGGTGAATATAGAATTGATTAACCCCATATTATTTGAATATCTTTGAAAGTTATAGGAAAACAGCCAGTAAAGACAGACTGAGAACTCTAGCCAACAGGCCATTATTTGGCAACTTTGTAAGCTCAATTTTTAAAATAAGCCCACATTCCTAGGCTGTAAATCTTTAGAGCTCCCATCTGAGAAGCACCTTCTCTTTGGAGGGTCTTGACCTTATCTCCTATGAACTATGGTACCGCTGAAAACCGTTCTTTCAGCTGTCCTGTGCTTGTCTTCAAAGCCTTTTGCTAACATACAGCTGAATTCACAAGTGAGGGGAAAACCTTGACCAAGTGTCCAGCTCACTTTCCAGTGCATTCCATCCAGGGTTTCGCTCCTAAGTCCAAATATCTGAACGGCTCCACAAGTCTTTCCTGCCTTCTCCACCCCGTACCTCCCACCTCTTTACCCCCATTTCCCACCCCCTATAAGATTAAAGTGCGGTGTTTTTTGGGTTTTTTTTGTGATTCTTAGCAGCCCTCTCCCCAACTTCTCCAGTCTCTTATCTCTTGCCAGGAACTGAGTGGAAAAGACAAGTTACTTGCATTCTAATGAGCTTCTCTCTGAAGCTGGGACTGTTTGTCCTAGCCACATTGGTAACTTTCCATGGACTTCAAAGAGGTGCCTTTAAACCAGACTACTTGTTTTCAGGGTGAATGCTGGTTTGCTACAGATATTCATCTTACCTGAAAGAGAAAATCTACAAATTCCAGGTAAATTAAAATGTACTACTTTCTTAAGAATAACCAAAAAAGGAAGGGTCATTGGTACATACTTGGACTTTTTAATATAATACTTGAGTAAATCTGACTGGATATTAAAAGCTCTTGCTACAATTGTGGGCCAAAGTTTGTTGAGTGTGAACTAAGGCAATGGCCACACCAAGGATTTGATGAAGTTGGGTGCAATCCCCTCTTGCATTGTCTGCGCTTCAGATAGAGCGCCATAAAAAC
Organism: Craseonycteris thonglongyai; assembly: GCA_004027555.1. Taxonomy (NCBI): domain Eukaryota; kingdom Metazoa; phylum Chordata; class Mammalia; order Chiroptera; family Craseonycteridae; genus Craseonycteris; species Craseonycteris thonglongyai. Next base: position 4,433 of record PVKE010052739.1, read on the forward strand.
TTTTAAGTGGGGGGAGGTGGGAACGGGCACCAGATATATGGTGTTGGAGGGGGAGCTGATTCAGGGTGGTGGGCACATAATGCGATGCATGGGTGATGTGATGTGGACTTGTACATCGGGAAACTATCTAATTGTTACCAACCAATGTCACCCCATTAAATTTAACAATAAACAAACAAACAAACAAAACTTTTAAGTAACCAGTTTTCAAGATCTGGTCACTAGTAAAGGGGAGAAGAAGCCAACCAAACCATTCAGCAGTCTTCATTGATCCTGGGGAATGTTGAAAGTCAGCAGTGGTACGGTCAAAAGTGGAAACAAAAGATATAACAACAGAAACATCTTTCTCAGAGCTTTACTGCGTGACCAGCATGGTCCCTCAGTGCTTCACCATGTAATACCTTAGATAGTCCACCCCTTGCTGCAGATGAGAACAGTGAGGCATGGAAAGGCAGCTAACCTTTCTAAGGATTCCAGGCCTGTGATGGTGAGAGCCAGCACTCAGACCCAGGAGGTAGCTTCCAGGGTCCTTGCTCTTAGCCAACACGCTAACTGAGAAGAAGACGTCAGTGAGATATGCATTCCCTCCTAGTAGCTCAAGCTCCAAGATTTTGAAGAGAAAATGTTGAAAAGCAAGGCCTATAAAACAATACATAAAAATTAATGTAATGTTGAAATGTGTAGGTTTAACTATACCACATTTACATTCATTGTGAATTATCCCCTCTGTTACCTGTTTTTCTGATTCTCACTTCCTGCCTTTTGGGGGGTGAATGAAGTAGCTTTTAGAGAGAGAAAGAAGGAGGACCCAGAGCAGTCTCCATAGTTGCATAGTTGTACATCATTACTTGTGACATGGTTTTATTCCATGCAGGTGAATGTGGGGCCAAGTGGGTGGGAGCTGAACTGGGGGCCTCCCACATGGGAGGCAAGATCCTTTGCCGCCATCTTGGTGGGACCTCGTGGTTGCAAGTCAAATGCTCAACTGCTTAGCTATCCAGGCATCCCAAAGAGTTCAACTTCTGCTCCTGAGATTTCTTCATAGCGTGTGCACATGTGCATATGCTTGGAATTTGTTGAGATTCTTGGATCTATAAATTTATAGTTTTCATCAAGTTTGGAAAATTTTTGGCCATTATTTTTAAAAATATATTGTCTGCCGGCAACCCACCTTCTTGTTTTCCAGGGACTCCAATTACACATGTATTAGACCACTAAAAGTTGTCCGACACCTCACTGATTCTCTTTTTATTGTTTCATTCTGGGTAGGCTCTATTGCTATGATGTTTTTACATTCACTAATCTTTTCTTCTACATCTGCTGTTAGTTCTATCTAATGTATGCTTTTATCTCTAGAAGTCTGATTTTGGTCTTTTTATGTCTTCCATGGCTCAGTTGAACTGACATATGGCTCTTCTGAGTACTCTGTCACATGCCTAAAGAATTATGATGTTCTTCTTTCTGGCTGTTGGAAACTGGCACTATTTCCAGCCCTGTGTGAGGGCTGAGTGCTATTCCATCTAATCCTTTCAAATGGTTCTTTCTTAGGCCTGAGTTTTCTCCCACCGGGAACTCATCACTACTCTGCTGTATACATACTTGAGGGGAGTTCCTGCAGGTCAGAAATTCTCTCTCTGCACAGCTTTCTCCTTTCCTACCACCTTAGTCTCTCATTTCCACCTTCTGGGACTCCACTGGGCTCTGCCTGAGCTCCCCCTCCTTGCACAGTGGCTGGGAGACCCTCTCAATGCAGTGAGCTGGGGAGTCATATGTTTGTATCTTTTCTTTCCCATCTCTCAGGGAAGACTGCTTTGTTGTCTGATGTTCATTTCACTGTTTTGGGAAAAAATGCACATGTATTCATTTTGTTGTCATTCTTAATTTGAGTGGTAGGCTCATTAGTGTTCATTTGCCTATTGTGCATCAAAACCATATACACTTATGTATTATACATTCTTTCATTTCCATAAAACATTGCATACTTTTTTCAAAGTTCTGAAAAGAAATAAAGATTTTTATTTTTTTAAGGGCAAAAGAAGTAGGATGAGTTTATGGCCAGCCTCCTACCTCCCCTACCTTCCTGACTCGTCTAACCACTTCTACTCACAAAGCCCCATCTTGACCAACTCTCTCCTGCTCATGTCACCATGACTCTGAAGATTTTGTTCTGACACACCAAGATGGCTGAGGGAAGTGACACCACCTTGAGATCCAGAAAAGATCAGGAACTTTCATATCCTATGATCCAACAAACCACTGAGGTCTCCTTTATTTCACTATAATGTTGACTCACAGTTAAAAGTTAGGAGAGGAGTTCACGTGAAGCGTTTGTTTCAGAGAATAGCTGTTTTTAGAAATACAAGCTACATAAATGTTTAACCCTTTCTCCTCCCCCTCTGGCTTTTTCTATCTATCCAGAACCCTTTGCTGCTGTGGTCCAGGAACAAAATCAAAATACAAGGATTTGCTATCTTGGAAATGATGGAAAATGCATGCAAAAGCAGACATTGATAATGATTTGATCAAAAGCACTTAGGAAGAAATCTCAAGGGCACACAGGAAAATTAGACAAAGAGCTTGATGAACATATAGGTTATTGTGACAGAAAAAGTGGGGTTATGGACAAAGTAACTGGACAAGGGCATCCCAAATGGAAACAATGCATAAAAGGTGAACTATAACACCACCAGAAGTTAACTGTAAAGACGACATGATAAAAACATAAAGTTACAGGTGAAGATTAAACATCTTAAAAGTTGACGGAATCACTTTGAGGATGCAGGAACCAGAGAAAGATTTGATAGGTCAAGTAGTGAAAATAAGAATCAGAGAGGTGGCATTGGGAGAAAGACTCACCTGGCCATTGCTGGCTTTGAAGATGGAAGGAAGTCATGACCTCAGGAATATGGGCATTCTCTAGAAGCAGGAAATGGCAAGACATGGATTCTTCCCTAGAGCCTCCGGAAGGGGACACCTTGATTTTAACTCAGTGAAACCTATTTCACACTTCTGACTTTCAGAACTCTATAAGATAGTACATTTGTGTTAGTATTGAATTTTTAAAAATGTAATCTTTTTTTTACATTTTTAAATTAATTGTTAATTTTATTGGGGTGACATTGGTTGGTAAAAATTACGTAGGTTCCAGGTATACAATTCTACATGACATTGTCTATGCTTTGCATATGTGCTCACCACCCAGAGTCAGTTCTCTTTCCATCACCATGTATTTGATGTCCACCCCTCCACCTCCCCATGGTACTGAATTTCTAATGGCAAGTTGAAATTGAACAAATGGAGAACTTTTTATATAATGAATAGTAGTCGAAGAAAAACATCAGGTAAAGTTTATCTGAATCTCCTGAAGAACCTTCTAATATTAGCAAGTATATAAAGGTAATGTATTTCAGCTGTTCAAGTCCTGCTCTACATCATATAAACATATTAAGCAAAATTGTGCTGTAGACAATTACATACAATTATTTACCTACATTTAGCTGATATATTTCAATAGTTTCTAAAACATATGGTTGTTAAGGGATGAATAGGGAATAAAGGATTACTGACTAATACTGACTCATAATGAGTTCAAAAATAAAATTGTGTTAAATCTTTATGAGATTTAAATTATCTTACCTTTTAAAAATATATATTAAGTAATTGTTCACAAATTATTTTCTGTTATAAGAAGAAAACACTTTTCATTAAAATAGACAAATAAGACTTTGCATCTACCTTTGAGAAAAGTATATTTGTGAAGTGATTTTAAATTAATGAATCCTACAAGGATGATAGTATTATAAAATATCAATAAATGGAAATATCAATGACACATATAGATGTAAATTCTCCTAGTAATTCCTGTGAGCATCATGATTTCCATTGGCCATTAAATACTGGAGATTCATCTGCCTTAGTTACAATGTCTGTTCCATTATCTCCTAGATCTTTTTACATGGGTTCAAACCTATGTCAGCGGCCATTTCCTCAATGTTTAGAAAGTTATCAGAAAAAAATGACCTATTTCCTTCCATGTCATGAATCTCTTGTATTCCTCTTCCATGACAATGCTTATTTCTCCATATTTCCCTGGTCAGTGAAATATATTTACTCATTTTTCAAACAAGCAGTTATTTTACTACAAAGCAGAACTTGTAACGGATGGAGTGGGTACTGTTAGACTCTCTTTGTGAGAGTGTAAAGGAAATCAAACTGTCTGCTTCTACTTTTTATAACTTCAGACAAGTTACCAAATTTCTCCTGACTGTTCCCTCATTTGTAAAATGGAGATCACTAAAGTGTCTCCTCGTAGTTTATTGTGAGGATTAAATGAGACAATACATATTGAGCATATTTGCCTGGCACATAATAAACACTCTACAAGCATATGCAGTGACGACGATGTTCATGACAACAGACATCTGACAACATTCATCCAAAGGAAAAAAAAATGTGCATTTCCTTTGATTGAGCAATGCCGGTTCTAGGACTGTGTCTTACAGAAATAATGAGTCAAGGGTTTAAATACAGGCACAAGACTATTCATTGCAGTGCTGGTCATAACAGCAAAACATTAGAAATGACCTGCCTGTCCATGAAGAAAATTGATAAAATAAATCATAGTACATCCATGCAGTAGAAAAATTTGAAGGCAAAATAATGTAATAGTTATGCATGTAGGCTTTGAATGGATATTTCAAGGAGCTGAGACTTCCCCCATCTCTGTTAAAACATCCCAAGTTCTTTTTAGACCTTTCTTCCTTGCTTTGTTTGTATAAGTCTGCTATTGCTCCTTAATAACTTCAAAATTTCAGTGGCATACAACACTAAGCACTTACTTCTCACTTGCAGTTTGCAGGGCAGATGAGGCAACTCTACTTCAGGTGACGATGGCTAGGACAGCTCTGTCTCACCACATAGCTGGCCTGCCAGAGCATGTTCTTGTCATGACAATCATAGAAGCATAAGAGGGTGAGAAATAACGCATGAAGCTTCCTGAGGTCTAGATTTGAACTTAGCACAATGATGTTTTCACCCATACCTCGTCGGCCAATGAAAGTCACATGGATGAGCCAAAGCCTAGGGTCAGATAAGTACCCTCAGCCCCTCGTGAGGCTGTACAGGCAGTATAGATTCAGGGTAGGGTGAGAAATTGGGGTCAACAATTCAATCTACAATATTATCAGTCATCGTTCTAAATTCTTTTTTTTAATTTATTTTCTTTTTTGACAGAGAGACAGAGAGATACAGAGACAGAGAGAGAACTGAACTGGGGGAGCTCCCAGTTCAGCACATGAGTCCGCACGGGCCGGGGCCGGGATTCGATCCTCGGTCGCCGGTGCTGCAAAGTGAGTGCTTAACCCACTGAGCCATCCCGGCTTCCCCCATTGTTCTAAATTCTGTTGGTGAAGTTGCTACCCAAGTCCCTTTTGCACTCACTAAACTCATCTTAGTTTCTGTTTAGTTTTCTTTCTCCCTTAACAGAATACCTAAAACAAAACAAACAAAAAACAAAAACAAACACACAAAAAACTCTTTATATCTTAGCTCTGCCCTTGGAACCAACCACTTTGGTAGCATAGAGTTTCCCACTTATGCTCTGAAACTCCCTTCTTATGGACATTTCCATTCATATATGAGTTATTTTTTCTTCTCCATAGCAGTTGCATTAAATATTTAATTTCCTTGGATTTAGCCAAAATCAACACCTAAAATTCATAATGGCTTTCAGGAAGATGGTTTTTTCTAATAAAAAATGGGAAATTGATGTTGCATCGAGTAACTAATTCCTCATGTCTCATAGAGGCTGAC
>PVKE010052740.1:0-10245 GCA_004027555.1 Craseonycteris thonglongyai
ATATATATATATATATATATATATATATATATATATATATAAAATCAACTTCCAATTATTTTTAGATAGTGTATGGCTTCTTAGCTTCAACTGTGGTCATCATCCTGTTTTCCAGGTATGGCAGCTCATATATAGTTTTTAAAACCAGTAATCAATTTTCATATGTGACTATCTTTAAACATGCTATTTCAACTTCATGCAGTTTTTTCCTTTCCTAATCACCCCTATACACCTACCAGCCTCATATCCTCTACCTTTCTTCACTTCTTACTAGTTTACCTTGAAATTTTCTTTTCAAATTAGAGTCAACTTCTGACTCAAGTCTTTCTTCCCTTCTCCATGCAAAATTAAGTACTTTCATATTTCTGGTCTGATGATCATTTTATTTATATTGCTTATCACTATATGTCATCCATTATATTAAGACTTGTTCTTTGTACATCTGCCAACCCTGCTAGATGGAGAATTTGGGCTCTTGAGACCTGCTTATGCATTTATCTTCAACATCTAGCAACTGTTTGTGTTTGGTAGTTAGTACTCAACATGCTCTTTAAAAAATTAAAAATAAAGATCAAATTATCAGTTTATGTTCCAAGGCATTAATCCCCAAGTGGATAGTTAATGTATATTACAAATGAATTCCAAACCCAAAGTAATGACATTTAGATAAATTTTTTTTTGTTAATGCTGCCTCCAGTCCTGAGAGTTCTAAGAATTGGTTTAAGTATGGAGAATTTTTCAATGAGAAGAGAATGGTAAAATAGTTGCAATCACCAGACAAACCACTCTTTAAGTTTTTATATTTAGGATTTTTAGAGGGAAAATAAAAATGCATACAAAAAAACCTAAATTTCTATAACTGCCTTCTTATTTATATCCTTGAGTAAAGTCAGCCCTACCTATAGAAGTGTACTGTCCTATATGATATCTACTAGCCATTTCTCTTTAATTAATTAAAATTATATAAAACTAAAAGTTTAATTTTTTTGGTAACACTAGCCACATTCCAAATGCTTAATAGCCACATATGGTTAGTGGTCACCATATTAAACAGTACATACAGAATATTTCCATTCATCACCACAGAAACTTCTGCTACATAACAAATATCTGTAAGATTTCCCAAACTAGTGAAAGAGTCATCTTTTCAATAGCAGCATGTCTATGTCATTCTCGTGCCTAAATCCTTTAGTGGGTCAAGATTATGACCAATATCAAGTTTAGAAGCTTTAATATATATATCTGCCCTTTGTGAATTCATTTTATAATGGTCTTTTCAGCTTCATGGCTTTTTATAGTCCCACAATCATCTTCTATGCTAGAGGAAATGGTGTTCTTGCAGGCTAATATATTATAGAACTCTGACCACCTATACACAACTTTTGCCCAGAATTCCTGTATATGTGCCCAATTCTCATGACTTCCAGGTGAAACAACATGAAACCTTTGTTGACTATCTCCATCGTTAACATCCTCATCTGTGTATCCACAATTTCATCTGCTTATCTTCATCACCCAACATCCTGGACTTCCAGGATGTTTGGTCCCTAAATAAGAAAATAAAATAAAAATGGAGCATTTATTTTTGAGTTAGGTACTTAAATTATTTAGGTATCCAAGTTACTTTAATTTACTGATTTTAGCAGATTTCTCCCTTGCCCATACCAAGATTATGATTACATATTCAGAGATGCTACTTTGAACACAATAACATAAAGTTAAAGAAATGTATCACAAGATGCAATATTCAGAGAAATAATTGGAGAATGTATTATTCTGTCAACATTTAGACATTATAATCAACTGTAATCATCAAAGCTTCCTTGGAGTATTCAGTATTAATTTCATTAATTTCAAAATAATTTAGTCTATTATTATATTGCCTTTCATACTAATGTAAATGAACTTAATAAGATGAAACTCAAATATAACATTAAAACAGAAACAAAAAATTGTAAACCAAATGAACACTATCCAAAGCAAAGAGATTTTTGGCTGGCTTCTACAGAGAAATTTTCATTTTCTTTTATCCATATTATAGACTTCTTCTCATATCACCAAAAGGAGAGATAAAAATTCTAATGAAATCTTTTATCATTTAAATGATAATTTGTGTTCTGTGCTCATTTGCATTTGAAATTGACTGAAATTATTATGAAAACATGGGCACTCTAGGGTTAAAAGCACAATTATGAACCTGACTGGCTTATAAACATACCCTACACAATCTCTGTTTCACAGAGATATTTCCAACTCTTCATTCTTATTTTACAATTAAAAAGAAAATAATTTTTGTCTCATTTTAATTTTTAGAAATTACAAGTAGTACTCAATTAGTCTTTGCCATTAAGTCTAATCTGTATTAACTACCTGAGAAATAATGACAAAACTAGATGTGCCTGTTTGTTTAACTCTTGAATCCTGGAAATATTTGTCAATGTTGATGTTACTTAATTTTAATGACAAATAGTGAGACTGTAAAACTACACCAGGACTCCAAAGATATGCGGTGTACATACCTGATGTAGATTAGTCATTGGGACTTCCTCAGCCTCTGTTGCTCTTCACCATAAAAATTTCTAACAATTAGTTGATGTCTACTGTGGTGTAAAAATATTAAATAAACTTACATTTTGATACCCTGAAAATATATGAAAATAATATCATTAGTATTAAATTAATCTGAGATAATATAATGTATTATGTCAAGTTAGGCTAATGGAATATATTTTATATCTTTAATAATCAAATAACCAAACTACAAGATAAGTGAGTGATATAAAATACAATATAACAATACATCCTTATTCCTTTTAGTATTTGTGTTGTCTACCTCCCGGTAATGTTAACTCAGGTCTTCCCATCCTACTATTCCATTCTAGACACACACAAACACTTGCACACACGCATGCACACACACACACACACACCTGTACAACTACCATGCTCCAGAAAACTGAGTCATTTTGTAGGTCAGCATATGTGACACACACAAATAATTTGTTCTAGTCCTAACATCATTGGTTCTATGATAGGGCCCAATTACTTCTGTGTTGAAAGTGCTGATATCCACAGAATCACCTTTAATGCTTGTCATATTACTTCTTCCATGGTATATAGTACATGTATCTCCCCTTCCAGCTCTATGATCATCACTCCAAAGGCTATGTTTACAGATAATTTTTCTCTTCTATACACTCAATTACCATTCTTTCTACAGTAGAAATTTTAAGGATTACAATAATCTTTACATATATGTATGTAGCATCCAGATAGTTCCAAAATAGAGCTTTAAAAACACAACTGGTTTGGGATGCTGGGATAGCCCAATAAGTTAAACATTTGCCTTGAAACCATGGGTTTTGGGAATTGAATACCGGCCCCAGGCCATGCAAATCCGTGTACTAAACTGGGTGCACTTCCCATGCAGGAGGCTCCCAGTTTGGTCCCTGCCCTGCGCAGTCCCACATCCACCTGTGTAGCAGGAAACCATGCTGAAACTAATAAGGTACAATGATGGAGACTGCTCTGGGCCTTAGCTCTCTCTCTGTCCCTCTGTCTCCCTTTCTCTCTCCGTCTCTCTCAAACAATAAAATAAATCTTAAAAAAAACCCACACAACTGGTTTTCAGTTGTCATTTGCTGTAGGTGGAGTTTCTGCTCTGCCATTACTTAAATTACCTGCTTTGTCCTCCTAGGGCGGGGGTGGTGAACCTATGGCACGCGTGCCCAAAGTGGTACGCGGAGCAATTATTTCGGCATGCGGAGCTGTGAATGTGATTTAAAAAATTATTGTTTATACTCTTATAGACATAAAAATAATTGATATCTCTATCTCACTCAATGGGTTGGCACGCGAGTCGAGCAAGTATACTCTTATTTCATAAACTTTGGCACTCAATCACCAAAAGGTTCGCCAGCCCTGGCAACTAGGGGGACAAAGGCCCCTGACACAGCACAGTTTATAATCAGAATTTCCACTACCACAATTGCTTCTGACTACCGTTTCTCTAAACTTGGCTGTTTTGCAAGTCCCACATTGACTCTTACCATTAGAAATGTTCTATGTATGTCATATTAAGTAACTTAAAAAATATATATCTCTTTATATTCAGATTGGATTTTGATGTGGATACTACATCTAATTAAGCACCACTCGTATAATCTGCAGCTATCCTTTTATATGGGTCATAGGTCACCATGCACTAAATGTCATGAGACTATTTTGCTACGATAGAGTACAGTGTTGAAAATTTTTATCTCTGAAAGTAGACTAAAAACAGATGTCACCTCTTCCTAACTATGCAACCTAAATCTCAGTTTCCTGGGTTTTTCTCAGTTTTCATCTGTAATATGGAGGTTATAATAATGCCTTCCACATAAATTTGTGAGGATTAAATAAAATCATTTATAAAAAATGGTTAATGCAGTGCCTGACAGAGTTAGCTTTCTGTAAATGTTACTTATAATAATTTTTAGGAAGTATAAATGGGATTTCAAAATCTAAAGCCTATCTACTATCATCATGGATTTAGCATACTGATTAGATAAGTGGAATTTGCCAAATGTAATTAAGTATTTATGTTCATTTGAATCAAATATCTTATTAATCTTTGCATTTCCATCACATGTGTAGTGTCGTGCACTGTACATAGTAGGAATGGGACAATTTCTCTTATCTGAAGTTCAGAGATAAATGATTTGATGGATGAATAAAAACATTACATGAGCAGCTAGTTAAAATGATAATACAAATGGGTAAGACTGATTCATATAAAACTAACCATTCTTCTTTCAAAACATTTATTATGTTACAGTGGAATAAAATGTAGTTAGCCTGAAATCTCTGGACATTGATCAAACAAGGTTCACTGAGTCCAGACCCTTTTGCCTAAAAGGACTCCAATTAGAATCCCCTGTTCTATCCTCTCTCCCTACACATACCTTCCTGACTGATTTGTACCATCAGATAGAAACTGGGCTCTGAAACATCCCCTGTCAACAAAGTAATGATAAAAGGAAAGGGCATATGATATCCAGTAAATACAGTGTTGATTTAACATTGCTTCCTTGGAAGAAACAGCTCTCTGCAAATCCACAGTCTTGGTAAATCTACAAGTACTATCCTGACCTCTGGCAGCCCTACACACAGACAGGCAATGACTTTTATCTGGATAGCCAGAGCCCTTCACAAGACATTTCTGTAAGTGCTAGTGGGGAAGACTATTCCCTGCTTTGGGGACACAAAGCTGGCAGGATATAAATTTGGAGTCGTCAGAACCAACTTCCCTGACTATATGGAGGAAGCCCATATGTCTTAGGAAATAATCAGGTCAGCCTTCAGAAAGAAATAGATCTAAGTAATTGAGAGGAAAAGAGAAATGTAGGGATTTTACTTGAAACCCTGGATGGAACTGTGTTTGAAACCACTTCCTACACCTCCTCCAGGAACTTCCCACTTAGTTGAAGCCAATATAGTCTCTTTTTTACTGGAGTTTATTTGAGTTATGTTTTTGTCACTCTTCTACGGGAAGCGTTCCGATTAATTTATCTGGGCAAAACATTGAGATAACATTGCTTTTAATTATTCCCCAGTGTCCAAGACAAGGGAAAAATAAAATAAAAAGGAAGCTCTGAGCTATAACTAATATATTTTCTTCTTTCAGTTAATCATACATTTATGAAATATTGAGCACTTAAGATGTATTAGGCTTTTTTTTTCTAGTTGCTTATAGAAGATCATTATACAAAACAGGCAAATATCCTTGCCCTTGTAGAACTTACATTCTAATGGGGACAGGCAGAAAACAGAAATGCTGAATAAATAAGACTATATTATGCAAGTGTAGTTTGTGTAAAGGTCATACAGCAGGCAGAATGTGAAATTGTATATAAAAAAAAAGAGCAGGATAGGGTAGGATGCATATGTTTTGAGGGAACTAAAGATTTTGTATAGGGCAATCAGGGTAGACCCATTTAAAAGATGGGATTTCAGCAAACATTTGAAGAATGTGCAGGTAGAGGTCTCCAGTTTTAGGGGACAGAAAGTATAAGGGCCCTAATGAAAAAGCATACCTAAAATGTTTGAGGAACAACAGATGTTTAGGATGACTCTAGCAGAATCAGCATGAAGGAGAACACTGAAGATGCCAGAGAGGTGGTTTAGAATCATTTCCCAGAGGACATGTGGGTCATTTTAATTTTATTTTAAGTGAAATGGGTAGTCACTGAGAACCTTGAGCAGAAAGGCAACATCATACAGCCTGCAATTTAAAAGTAGCATTTATGTACATTGAAACTCCAAAGAAATAAGGCAGAGGTAATACTAGCAAGAATGACAATAAGCAAAAAGCTAAAATGATTGAATATGAGAGGGAAGTGGGTATTATGAAAGAGGAGAATAATATATCATTTCAAAGGACCACAAACTCTTTCAGGAACATTCTGAGAGGCACACCATCATTGAACATTGATTTGTGAGTTATATTAAAAACAATTACTTAATGACAATATACTGAGTCTCAGTATCTATGTGGAATCTTGATTTAATATGAATTTAAGAAATTTGGGGAAATTTAATTATTTGTAGGCAATTGGTCTTAATGTATGTTGTACCCAAAATCTCTCCCCTGATTTCACATTGATCCTCTTTGTCTTATAGTCAGGGGCTGGTATTCTGTGTGGGTTTAAAAACTCAATTATTTTATATAATGATGGCTAATGAGGACAAGACAGCCAGCATTTGTCTATTAAAATTTCTTTTATTTCTTTTTCATCTTCTTTTGTTCATTTGTTTGTTTGAAAGAATGCTGTAGGGTGTCTCTAAAGTCTTATGTAATTCATCAGTAGCTGATGAAGAGGGTAATTGGGGATATGGATGGACTGTTGGGTCCAATCAGCTAACTTAGACAATAAAATTTATAACATAAATAAATAATAGTCACAAAACAGATGTGTGTTCAAATGAAACTCTATTTTTATAACAGAATTTAATTTTCTTCATGAACTCTCATTTCTACTTGGCAGTGAAAACTTTAACTCCTTCGAGTATACTCAGTCTGGTTCAATGGATTTTTTTTTTTTAATCAAATTACGTACTATTTTATGATTCACTGTCCAGTCGTAAGTCACCACATCAGTATTACCTCATCCTTTCCCTCTGGGTTTCTTAGCATCCAGGCATAATGTAAATGCCAGTACAAGAAGGTATAGGAAGAGAATGGGGACATGTGTCTGGCTCCTGGAATCCTCAGCAACAGATTCTGGTTATTGGGATAACAAAGAGCATAAATGGCTGAGACAGAATAAAAGACAAGATAGTTTAAAGAGGGCATTTCAGGGTGCTAGAAGACTAGAAAATTAGAGAAGCCCTCTTCATGTATGCTGAAATAGCAAAAATTAATATATGGATATCATTAGGAAAAAATCATCATGAAACAGTATGTGTATCTGGAACTCCTATAACTTCCTAGCACATCAATGGTTCTATAGATTATGAATCTTGGTTGCTGTTTCAGAAAAAGCTTGTTTTACACTCTCTGCTCATTGGATACACTTTCCTTGCTCCATGGCTTTTTTGTCAAAGAGAGGTAATATTTTCTGGTAGTGTATGTAGCTTATTCTGAATCCCAGGAATGGGAGAAAAAGAAAGAAGATGTAATAGAAGTTAATGCTCAGTAGAGCCTGGCACTCTCTGAACTTAGTCTTTTGGGATTTAGTGTTTTTATTCTAAACTGAATAATATATCCATTTTAAAAACGTGTCTTTTATTTTGACACTCACATTGAGAAAAGAGCCTTTCAGGAGCTCCAAGTAACAAAAGAAAACTTAGTGCTTTATATAATCTTGTTTATGATGAATTTTTAAAAATGCATCAGAATAGAATTCATACGGTAGTAGGTCATCTAAAAAGGATGGGTAGATACAGCTACAAAAAATGTCACCTTTCCCACACCCCTGTGAATCAAGTGGCACATAAATTTCCAACAGAGTATGACAATAGATTATTTCTATTTTTTCCCTTCCCTCGGTCACATGCCCTATTATATGTAAACTACTGAATTTTAAAATGTGTTCCAGGTTAAATAAACATTCATGAGTACTTTGGTAAAGACTATGCCTGTCTCTCTAGACTTTTCATCAAGTTGATTTATCACTCTCAGGATAACATTAGGACAAACTGTCAACAATTGCTATAGAACCTATGGGCACTGATAGAAGAACCACTTGCCTTTTATCTTAAGGACTGGTAGGGAAAACCTATTAGAAACTGCAAATGATTGCTAACATTAAATCTAGGAAGGATGAGGGACTATGTTCTATCAGAGAAATTGTAAGGAAAGGAAATGATGGTTTTCAATACTAAAAGTCTCAGGGAGAACAGATGCTTCATTCACAAACTATAACTTAATAAAATTTTGGTAATAAACTTAAGGAGTTGTGTAGTACATACTTATTCATGTGTAAACTGATAAGCACCTCACATCATTATTAGTACTAACACTGCATACTCATACTTGGGCTGGGAATGTGTGTCAGCTCTACTGGATTGTAACTTTAGCATTAATTATTGATTGGATTGGGTAGTAGCAGTACTATACAATCAATAGAGAAAAACTATATAATCAGTTTTACCTTCAGACCTCTGACATCTCCAAGAACAAAAACAGGTCAGTTAGGGGAAGCTGGGATGGCTCAGCGGGTTAAATGCTCACTTTGCAGCCCTGGAGATCGAGGATCAAATCCCAGCCCCGGCCCATGTGGACCCATATGCTGAACTGGGGTGTGCCCCCAGTTCAGTTCTTGCCGGGGCCTATGCAGGAGGCTTCCAGCCCAGTTCTTGCCCTGTGTAGCCCCATGCCCACCTGTGGAGTGAAACTATATGGAAAACTAATGCTGTCAACTATGGAGTCTGCTCTGGGCCGTCCCTTTCTCTTTGTGTCTCTCTGTCTGTTTCTCTGTCAAAACAAAAACAAAAACAAAAACAAAACAATAAAAATAAATCTTTAAAAACAGGTCATTTAGAGCTACAAAGAGCCCATTTATCATGGAATACGGCCTGCTTAGAGTCTTGGTTAGTTCCCAATGACAATAACCATGGAGACCATGAATTAATCAATTATAATCCTTTAACATATTGTCTTGTGTTTGTTATTTGTTTATTAAGAAGTCATAGCAAGAACAGATATAAAGAGTGAGAAGTGTTTAAATTATTAGAAATCTAAAATTTAGGGCTGCTTTTATTATCTCTAAATACTTACATAATTTAAAAGAAAACAATTTAAATCTACTTATATTTTTAACTCAAACAGAGGAGAGAGTGGGGATGCTATTTGGTTTTACTGATCCATGACATTAAAACATACATTTCTTTCATCACCTTGTTCATAGTGAAAAGGCAGGGATTCCAGTTAACTATTTTTCTTGCTTTTGGGCAGATGAAAGGATTATGACAGCTAATGCTATTTAGTACTCACTTTCCATCTTCATTTTTTTTGTAATAGAACCCTCAATAGAACACAGTTACTCAGCAGGAGATTCAATTTTTCTCCTTTCCTTGATATTAGTTCTGGCTGTACAGCTAAGTTTCAGCCAATGGAACTTGAGTATATGTAATGGGTACCATTTCTGAGCTCAGCCCTTAAAGATAATAGGCATGAATTTCACTTTTCTTGCTCTCTCTCCTTTGTTTAGAAAACATTTGTAATGATAGGAATTGAAGCAATTGTTAAACCATGAGATTCGGTCCACGTATTAAGGACAGCAGAGCAAAAAACAAAAAACACAACACAATACAAAAAAACAAAAACACACAAAAAAGCACGCTCTGCAATAGCAGTCCTAGATTATTAGGCTTGAACTGATACATGAAAAACAAACTTCTACTTATTTGAACTGCAACATGCTATTTTGATCTTGGATTCAATAAATGAACTGATAATCTGATTATTATAGAAGCAAATTACTACTACTTTCTAAAAAGTATGTTTGAAAATCTAATTTAGTGAGAGCTATGGCTATTCAGCATTAAGAAAACTCACTGACATTCACATTCAGTATCATGAAACAGCATCTGGTGATTTTAGAAAAACAAACCAGCAAGTTAAAAGTAGTTTTACATTTGAAATTGAAGCCATTTGCATCCTTGTTTATGAAGTATAATTAATGATCTAGGACAAGGCAGTGAAGCTAATGCACCGGATTCAAATTTTGTTTACTTTTGTTCTCTTCCTGGGGTGCATGTGGG